>VWPV01007537.1:0-11584 GCA_013389885.1 Geococcyx californianus | reverse complement strand
AGGACCTGCCTTTGGTGAACCCGTGTTGGCTGGGCCTGATCAGCCTGTTGTCCGACGTACGCTGTATGATAGCACTCAAGATGATCTGCTCCATGATCTTTCCCGGTACCGAGGTCAGACTGACAGGCCTGTAGTTCCCCTATTTCCTTCCAGTTTTGTGCTAGAGGATCTCATGTCTCATTTTCATATCTGTGTCCAAAACCAGGGTGAACAATAACTTTGCTCAGTGCTTTAAATCTAAAGCTGCTGGAAGAGTAGCCAACTTCTACTATTCTACAATGATGTAAAATTAGTGCTTACAAAAGCCCCTCCCCTAGCAGCCATATAACCAGAACACTATTTCAATGCATGGGTCAAATTCTGCCCTAAAGTAAGAAAGAATCATGATTTGGAAATCCACAAAAGCAATATAGAATAATATGACACATGATGTCATATCCCAGAGAAATTTATGGTCAATTCCAAGATCAGCCTGACTGGATATCACTCTAGGAACAAGACAAAATCTTCAGGGAATGGATGAAAAGGGGTAAAATTATGAATGTACACACTTCAGTTTTTATGAAAAGCTCAGCAGCTCAAGGAATGTTAATGCTCATATGAAGTGTATTATTACCTATATTCCCAGAAGAGTAAATTCAATATAAAACTGCCTGAAGATTCTCACCTATCATTCAGTCATGAAAATTTATATAAGCCACATCACAGCATTTCTTTGGTGATTTTCTGCATGCTGAATAGACACAAAAATTAGGTATGATGATACCAGAAATGTACATAAAAACCCAATATTCTGCTGTGTAAACAGTAATGAGTATTTCAGTAATAACCCTAAGAGGTTTTACCAGAAAAATATCTGGTAGATATTGCATGAAAGTTAAATATTCCCTCTCCATAGAATACTGGCAACTTCATCAGAGGTCTTTTTGTTCTTTTTTTTTTTCAGGAGTAATATGATTGCGTTTTCATTTCTCAGAAATTGCAAGTAGCCTATGAAATTTCTGATCCAGATAAATATCTGCTTTCTTAGTCTTAGACAGACCTTTCTGATTCATGATGCAGAAAGAGTTCACTTTTATAGCCAGAAGTTTTTCACAGTAAGGACTGAGTAAATCTCTGCTACTCTAAGATAATGTCAGTACTTAAAAATAATACAGTCCTGTTTGAAAGTAAGTTTCACCACTATCTTGCTTCTTCAATTGAAGAATATGTGATAATATAGTGACAATTTAGGGAAGCAGGGACATTCAAGTAATTCACCATGCTTTCCCTAGGAATATTACTGAACTAAGGATAGGATCTACCAGAAGTAAAATATGCCTTCTAAAGTGAAGAAATGAGAATTTTTATATGTATTAAAATTTTAAAAGAAAATTTTATCTAAGCTTATATTTAAATATCTTTAATTTGAGATTGTATTCAGAATGCTTAAAGACAGAAAGATTCTCTATTTTTTTAGTTTAATTTTTCAGACAGTGTAGTATTGAAAAACTAAAAAGGATGGCAGTGTATATTTTTCTGTATATTCAACTGCAGAACGTTGAAACCATTATTTGTTCCCAGTAGACAGATGAGTGGAAACCTATCTACACAATTAGATAATTAATCTCTTGATTTTAAGTGGTTTTCATGGTTTCTATGGCAATTGTAAAATTTATATCTGTATTTTCCATGCTAGGAGCTTTCTACAGTGCTACCAAACATTTTCTATTCAAAGGTAGCCTAAGTAATAACTACATACTCTTCTACATTAATCCCCAAACAGGTACCTAATATTCATCTACCAGTATCATGACAGCTTCTGATGTTTTGAAGGCTACTGTTCTGTCTCTACCCTCCCTTCAGGTTTTTAGGAGTATCCTGTTCTGATACCCAGTATTTCATCTCCTTACTGTCCAACTCCTGCTATATTCATACCAAATACAGAAGTTAGCTCCACTACTGCATTGGCATTTCATCCATATTGTATTCTTTATTGGATATTCACATCTGTAAGAGTGTCCTGACACGGACTGTTGCTCTATTCATTTCAGGTTTTTACAATAATTCCTAGAATCATAGATTCACAGAATATCTTGGGTTTGATGGGACCCTAAAGGCCATCTATCTCCAAGCCCCCTGCCCCAGGCAGGGATACTTTCAACTAGATCAGGTTGCTCAAGGCCTCATCTAACTTTGGACACTACCAGGGAGGGGACACTCACAGCTTTCTCTGAGCAATCTGTCCCAGCATCCTACCACCCTCCTAGCAAAGATTTTTATCCTAATATCTAATATCTAATATAAATCTACCTATTTTCAGTTTAAAAACATTATATACCCTTCTACCACTACACTCTGATAAAGAGTCCCTCCCCATCTTTCCTGTAGGTTTTAATTTATATCACTTGTCATCTTGTCTTTCTTACTTTATATATACGAAGGTACAGATGGACAGAGAAGCACACACACGTGCACACATGCATATACACAGTGTTCCTTCTCTTCATTTAGATCTGGGCTTTTTGCTAAGTCTGAATAACACTGACCGATGGTCCCCTAACAGATTGGCCTAGGAATCTCTTTAAGGTCCTGCCAAGGAATACAACTCATTATACAAACAAAGATAAATTAAAACCATTACAGTCACAAGATCATGACAATGCACTGTCCTTCCCACACAGCTGCTCCTGTTCTTAAGTGCCCGGAAAGGTTTACCGCAATTTAATTTCTAGAAAGTGTCAATAAAACTACCTGAGGAACAAAGGAGCCAGTTGTGTCCTATAGGTTGTTCCTCACGCTGGCCGTTTTGTGGGGCAAAATGATATTGCAAACCATTTCTCTGCCCCTTGAAAAATAGAAAATCAGATGGGAAGAACATAGGTGGCTGCTTTTTGAAACATTCCTGCAATATATGCAAGATTTAGTTCAGCAGAAGTAAATTGATCTGCACTATGGTGCAATTACGGAGGTAGAGTTAGAAAAATGGGAAAGAGTGGTAGAGGAGAAATTACCACTCTTTCAGCAAGAGCCAAAAACAAACATAGGAGAAGGTTGTCACAGTGTAGAGACCTTGTCTCTGCTCTACAAACCTTCCCAGAGAGATTTTGCAATCACCTACAAGGTATTTAATTATCACAACATCTGGAACAGATAAATTTAGCAGCTGCTGTTCTGTACCTCTTACTTTCCGAATAGAGATAGAAAAATGCACAATCTCTGTCGGTCATGCTCTCCTAAGAAAATTTTACTAGACAAAAAAATGTAAGATGTGGAGAGTTTATGTTTAGCTGCAGTAAATCATGTAGTGAATTTGTGTTGCATACTCTTCTGTTATTTTTTTCTTTTTCTTAAACAAAAAAGGGGGAAAAAAATAAGATACTTTTTTTTCTGATATTTTAAAGGGAGCCACGAATTTTTTAAGCCAAAAATTTATTCTCAATAATTTTTCTACATAATTTCTCCTTCTGGTTCTCAGCAGATAGTCATCTCAAAAGCCTTTCATGTCAAATAGTTATTCTATGCTAAATACAAGGTAGAAGGGGCAAAATCTGCAAATTGACAATACTGAAGAAGGGACAGTTTGTATAGCTATAAAAAGCAAGATTTTTAATTTTCAATCAAAATACTTGAAATATTGAGACCTACTTGGGAAATATAGTAAGGAATAGGTCTTTTCAAAGGCATACCTAGTAAATTAATGAAACAATTTACTTTAGAAGAATTACTATCATATCCAGACATTATAGCAAGTGATAAGAACAAACTCTAGCTCTCTCAAGTGGCTAACCTGAAGTCTTGATAATTTGTTCTAAAACAAAACCAACTCTTGGACTGTTAAAAATAGGGTCTTTTCCAACCTAAATGATTCTAAGATTCTACGATAATCAGGAAACAATTTTTTTAAGTTACTCTTCAAGTACTTACTGAACCATCAGTTTATTTTGCAGGTATTAATTAGAAAAGTGTATTTATTTACCACATCTCAGGAGCAAGTCAGTTGTCTGCTCTGTATCCCATTTTCCTGTTGTAATCCATGTAATAGTCTCAGAGCAGATTTGGGTATTTTCATGCTACAAAGCCCCTCCTTAACTTTTGTGCTCGAAATCATGCCATAACAGGTTTTCAATGTCATGAAGGTAAAATTAACATGATAACAACAATTAGTGATTGTTCTGATACTTGAACAGTGACACGTAACAGTTTTATACAAAATATAAACATTTTGATAAATTCTTTATTTTAATGAAGCTTAAACTCACTACAGCTTGCTTTCATCTTCTTGCATCCCTTCACAACCCCAAACTCGTGGAGCAGCATTCAGACTGGCCATTTTTCCGTCTTCCAGCATATAGCAGCCATATAATCCTGTTAGCATTATCTAGAAATCAAATAGTATCTATCTCTATAACCTATTACTGCTTAAACCCTCATTGGTGCTGTGTGTCTGTCTCTAGTAAGACAGAAAATCAAAGAGCAACATCACTAAAGAAACCTGTGGTAAAGATGACTTCACATTCCCCAAGGAAAGACTTGTCTCTGAGGAAACAAAGTAATGAAGAATATTAACAGAGCATGTTGACTGAAAGGCTTCTTTATTTTTTCCAAGATTTTGTCTTTCATGAACTGCTAGGAGCCAATGATTCTTCTTCCTTTATTTTTTCCTCCATTCTTTATTTTTTACTGGATCTTACCTATAGTAGAAATGAGGCAGAGGATAAGGCTTTGTTTTCAATTCAAATTCAAAATTTCTGATTCAAATGAAAAAAACAGAAAAACAGAAGAAACATAGTTAAAAATGAGACTGGTGGGTTTAATTGCTGTCACAGGGAGATTCTGTGGTATGTAAGACACTCTACCATACCCTACCCCTCTAAAGAGTTCCCAAGGGTGAGTGTAGAGGGTGCACATCTCTCCAGGATCCCGTGTTAACTTCATTGGAATGTACAGTTAAGGTATATTAAAAAGTATTGTGGACAAGAATGTAGAAAGGGAAATGGTGTACTAGACCCCAGTAACAGTAATGAAAATGTAGGGGTTTTAAACTGGCTTTTACTTGTAAATATAAATATTTGACTGTAGAAGCTTACATGTAGATACCTGTATCTATGGTATCTCCCACAGTTGGGACTCTATTCAATTTCCTAAGAACAGGCAAACAGTGTCACTTGAGGTGGCTTAGGACAGGGGTTAATACATAAGCCATGGAGTGCATGAGACCTGTGCTTTTCAGGAATGACTGAAGGAGTTTGAGCAGAGTTTGCTAAGGCACCTCGAATGACATAACTGCTACGCAATAAACCACTTTTAACCTGTATGTGTGTGAACTTCTCAAGCAACATTCCAAAATGCAAAACTGTATTAGTAAGCTATCTGTAATTTTATTCCACACATAACTGAACTGGTTTCAGTGCAAATATTTATTGACAAAGTTAAATGTGAAAAAAAACCACTGGATGACCGAAAATCACATGACATCAACTGGGACTTAAAAAAATAAAACCCTAAACCAAAATAGATTCTTCCTCACCATTATTAATCATAATTCCATTAAAATATAAAAGACTAATCCAATCCTGCTTTGCATAATTTTGTCATAAATGTCTAATATTGCTTAGTTTGTATTTGGTATTTCTACTTCTACAGTTAGCTATAAATTCATTAGCATATTTTCTTGGTTTATTACAAACATTTGGAAAATGGTGCATACTTTTTAATGAATCTAAGAAATCTAATTTGGTTGGGTTACTTGTTTATGTTTTGAGTTTATTTTTCTAATTTTCCCTAGCACTCTATGATTTTTCACATAGCTGTAGTTTGACTTCTGGGCAGTGCTAGCAGTGGTTTTATCTATCTTGGCTTCTCCAGAACTTAGACTTACATTAATCCGTAACAAGGATCTGGCATGCCTATGTGTTGCCTTTTTCTTGATGTCCGCAGTATGCTTGCATCCATTTCTGCTTAGTGAGCCCATCGATATGAACATAAATGCCTACATGGAAGGAGATGAATCTTTTGTGATGCAACCCTGTTCTTTCAAAAGCAAATATTTCTCATAATGAAATTTAAAAAAAAAAAAAATGATTTTTAGAACCTTACGGAAGATATAAATTAGAAAATTTATAGTTTTTCCTTTGCATGAAAGAACAGTTTAGTAGATTTACATATATATATATACATACATATATAAAACAAGCTATAAAATCATCATTTATACACAGACATATATATGTGTGTGTGTGTGTGTGTGATTTTCTAGCTTGCTTTCTTTGTAGATTTCCATAGTGGAGTTTCATGAATTGTAAATACAACTCAAGACACAACCTTATCTTGGTCCAGGTTAGGTCCAAAAATTGCACATTGTGCTGTTCAACTTGTTCTTATTCTAAAAAGTATTTTTATTTCTTTCTAAAAGCAAAATTGTCTGATATAGTCAGTTTCTTAAATTGGTGTAGATTTTACAGTCTTTAGTTCTCTGAACAATACAGACATAAACCAGATCGAGAAAGACCTGGCTTCTGGAAATTGGGTGAGAAAACTGTAGCATTGATATAGCTGTGAAGTGATTTTTTTCAGCAGTGATTTTTTTCATTTCCAAATGTGAGTGAAGACATTAACTGCTTTTACCCTGTGAGTCACATGCAAAAAACCTTAATGTTTCTACGATGCACAAAAATACATCATGTAGCTTGGAAAGCTGAGATTGTGAAGAGATCTGAGAGAGATTTCTAGGTTCATTTGGACCATAGCTCTTTAAGAACATGACTGCTATCACATTGTGCAATACTGAGCTGGTTGGACGGGTTGCATCTACAGGTCCTGGAACATTAAATGGTATTACCCACTGCTGCTTCCTTTCCTCCCACAAAAGGAGATTTGGATAGCCCAGAAGTCCCCATACCAGCCAAAACAATGCAATTAAAAATCTTGTGAGCTGGACGGGGTTCAAGAGCCACAGTTTGGCCTCTCTTATGCAACATGAAAAAACCACACCAATTGAATCAATGTAATTCCTTTATGAGGCTTCAGAGTGAGATATTTCCAATCTCCACAGAAAACCAGGATGGCTTAATTACTCTTCTCCCACACATTTTTAAACAGAGCAGCATCCAAGAACTTCACACAAACAGAGTAAAACATTTAGCTACTCTTTGCATCTTTGATAGCAGTTAGAATCTTGATCACAAAGCTGGCTGCTCTAAGCTAGATTTTCCTTTATAGGCTCTATCAGATTCATCAGACAGAAAACTCAGGTATGAAAGTTTGTTTTGTTCTGTGTTTCTTCCATATTCTGAAGGAAAAAAAATTGATGACCTGAAGAACTAATGCATTTTAAGCTTTTTTTTTTTATGTCTGTATGTTTAAAATACACTATTTAAAGTGCTTCAGGATTTTCCACCCCACGTACCACCCCCACCTGCAACATAAACACAAGAGATCCTCTTTACATTTTGTATTAAAGCAATCAAAATATTATAACAGGAAACAATACTAAATGTATTTTTAAAGAATTCAGTTCTGCAAATACAAATTGTCCTCTGTCCTACCAATCTATTCTGGGCTTCTGCCTGTAACTGCTGGGAGAATTAAATCTATCTGCAACTCTTTATATGGTTTTTGAAGTAGTGTTCAATATAAATAAAAACTAGACTTAATTCTGAACTCATCTGAAATCTTTCGTGGTAATGAGGTGATTTATGCAGATTTAACAGAGAACCTTTTATTCATGTCTATATTTGTCAATAAAGTATCCAACTACTTTGCTTCTAAAGACCAAGTATTTTTTTGCACTTTCTCTTAACTCATTCTTTTTCTGATGTTTAAAATTACTCTGCATAAGGCACAAGTTCATCAAACAGAAATTTCAATGCAGATGCAGAGCTTGGCTCTTTAACATAACCTGTTTTGTGACAGTCCTGGGAGATGACCTTGACAAATTGTGTGATATTTACTAACATGCGGTACCGTCTTTGGTGCCAGTTCCATTTCTTGTCATGTCCCAGGCTCACACTCTCAAAAAAATATTAGCAAATAAGTATTATCCTTTCATAGTCCTGGTTTTTTTCTGGTTTTGTGATTTATATGTATGTACACAACCTTCTAACAAGGCACCGTAGGAAAATGAGACAGGTACTTTCAAACCATCTTTTCCTGGTAAGACAACCAAAATGTATATCTGTCTAAAGGCTTGAGAAAGAGAAAGATAAATATAGGCTGAAAGTAAGTTTTAACTAGTATATTCCAAGCAAAATGATCAAATTTTTCAGAGTAAATGGATAACAAGAATAAGAGAACATTTTTATTTACATTTTACTAAAATTAAGTTTTTAATTAGTTATATATTTCATAATATAAGATGTAATATAGTGCTTTAGTAATGACAAGTGATAGAATAGTACTGTAAGCTAGAGGTATTCAGGAAAACAAATCCATGAACCTCTTTTTCAGTAATTTAACTGAAGGTTTATCTTATTCTGATTATTTTTGCATCTTACGTAATACAGTATGCTAGCTCTAAAAAATTCAAAACTTAATATATCCCTTCTCATGTATCTAAAAATAAAAAGGAATGGCACTGTGTATGCATGGGCAAAACCCCTCACTTCTTGTCTGGACTGTCACAAATATGATAAAAATACTGAAGCTCATAAGGAAAGAGGTTGGTACTGTTCAGCCTGGCGAAAAGAAGACTCAGAGGCATCTTATCCAGTTTTATAAATACCCAACGGGAAAAGTAAAGAAGGTGGAGACAGACTCTCCTCAGTGGTATACAGCATTGAGAAGAAATGAGCACAAACTCAAACATAGAAAACTCTATCTGAACATAACTAATACACTGGAACAGGCTTCCCAAAAAGGCTGTGGACTCGTCATCCTCGGGGATATTAAGAATTCAAGTGGATACTGTAACCTGCTCTACACAGCCCTACTCTTAGTACAGGTGTTGGACTAGGCAATCTCTGCAAGTCCCACCCCAGTCATTCTGCGATTCTGTGACTTACAAGACAGTACATTCAGATAAATAAGCTGCTTGTCAGGACATAAGAAGTACTGCAAGTGCAGAAGAAACTAGCAAATCTTGGGGGTTCAGGAAAGGAGTAGTCTTTCAAACTGAGAGTTTCCAGACAGGATCCTGTGAGACCCTGCCCAAAAGACAGCACTAATGTATGATTACAACTGCATGTCCTTTCCTTCCTTCCTTCCTTCCTTCCTTCCTTCCTTCCTTCCTTCCTTCCTTCCTTCCTTCCTTCCTTCCTCCCTCCCTCCCTCCCTCCCTCCCTCCCTTTTCAAACATTGGATGAGTCTAAAGACCTAATCTTTCCTTTTCTTTCCTCCCCCTCTCCATCTCATCCCTATTGTGTGCTTCCTTCTCTCCTCTACTTCTCAGGGGTCCATGGAATTTTCCAAGAAAAGCACTGTGTGCTAAGGACAAGGCTTCCCTCCAGAGGAGTGCAATGATTCTTGACTATTTTGTTCTGACTTTCTTACAGAAAACCACAAGTTAGAGCACAGCTCTGCTCTCCTGCTTCCTTCATCTCATTGTCTATGTAGAAGTACTTGTGGCTTTAGCTGTCAACTTCTGCTAAGCTCTGATCCTTAGTCTTAATTTGCAATTAATGTAATTGATTTTGGAAATAATTTTTGACTGTCCTAATTTTTGTACCAACCTGTCAAGAGCTGATGGAAAAGTGTTTTCAATTTTTTTTTTCAAGGAGAAAAGAACAAATGTTCCAATATATCAAGCATTTAAAAACAGTATTCATACTTATGACATAGGTCTTCAGTATTTTTGATAGGCCTAGGACAGAGTTACAGAAAATGATGAAGATAGGAACTCATAAAAAGGTAGTAAGAATCTTTTCTTTACAGAAAAAAAACCAAACTAGGATCAGGATGACAGAAATAATGAATAAAGGGATTAACAGGAAAGATACTATCAGCAATTTTAAGAAACACAAATAAAACAACAAAGAGAAAAAGCAAGAATTTTTTAAAAATAAGGGCTTCCCCCCCTAAAAACTGTGCAATTGATTTGTTGAACTCATTTGTCTGCATGTCTTTCTCTCCTTCTGATTCCATCTTTGTTTGCCTCTACCCTCTTCTCATATGTTTATTAAAGTATTACAATTCTTTTAATGGTCATATGGAAGGATAATATACAATTTAGATTAATACAAAGGTTCAAAAGTTTATTTTTACTTTTTACAATAAAAACTGATCACTTAATTATTTGACATTAAATAAAAATTATATGAGTACATAGGCATTGGCACATACCCTTACATTGCATAAAAAACCATAGAAACATCACACAGTACTTATAGTCTCAGCAAATGGGCTTAAAATGACTTCAAAAACTGCAACTTTACTTTTATACTTATACAAATGGGTTTATGTTTGCATGAATATGAAGTTTAGCTTTTTTTAAATGTGACTATGACCATTCTTTGAACAAGTGATATGATCTATAATAAAGGAGACAGATGTTTAGTCTAAAGGAAAGCTATACAAATTCAAGACTGGTTTTGCCCAGAGCAATATAAAAATGTAGAAACCAAATTTTCCACCTGGTTGCACCTTGTCAACAAATTTTCATCTGATGACATAAACATAACTAACGAGGTTTCTGTAGAAAACATTGTGTTTTCTCAAGTGTATCCAAAATACATTAGCTCTTCTTTAAGTAATAGTCCTCAGGGAGACATAGGAGTGCCCACATTACAACTTAGACATTTTCCACAAGAAGCAGTTTACAGATGTAATTACATTTCAGTTAAATATCACTTTAAAATGTCACTTTGAAAATATTTAAATCAAATATCTCATTTTTTCAATCCAGCATCCCCCCTCCCCGGCATTTTTCAATTATGATCTCCAAAGCTTACTGAAATTCCCATCTGGGTATTCTGTAATGGTGAGTGAAAGACTTTGTTGTAAAGATGGTTAGCACTTTCATGAATCAGCTTGCTGCATGTCAGCACGCTACCTTATCTTCACAGAGGTTTGCTGGGCACTTCCTCAGCCGCTAAAGAAAGTAATTCCCAAGTTACTGGTTGTGTGCAAAGGCAAAGTCCTGATCACCAGCTAGACCAAATTTGTAACTAGAGGACAAACCTGATTTTTATTCTTATATTGAAATTATAATGTAAAAACTTTAGCTTGCTACAAGGTAATTATAAATTAATGTTGTGAAACAAATGATAAGAAACTCATTTGAGACTATTTTGGATGGCATTTGACCCTGGGTGATCGTATTATTCAAATAAGGTATTTTATAGAAAATTTTCACAATTTATCTAGACAATTTCAAAATAGAAATTATTTTGACAGCATTATTTACTATTGTATTTTCAGATACCAATGAAATTACAATGCAATGAAGAATAGTAGTTCTAATATCCACCATACCTCTCTGTAAACAGATGCATAGGATGCAATGAGGTGCAACTGTCAAATCACAAATTACTTAATATCTGGAGTTGTCTTCTGAAAGGTGACTAAATGAAAAAAATATTGTAAATAGAGGTATTATATTTATTTTTAAAAAATAATCTTATCATTAATTTATTTGGATGGAAGGTGATTTTTTAATTATCAGCAAATA
>VWPV01007535.1:5000-74925 GCA_013389885.1 Geococcyx californianus | reverse complement strand
TTCTCTGGGCACACTCCAGCACCACAATGTCATTCTTGAAGTGAGTGGCCCGAAAATGAACACATTGAACATCTCCCTTGTGATGTCATTGAAGATTGCAAAACCCCCTGTATTTGTAACTTTATATTCTGAGAAACTCACTCATTAACTCATTATTGTCTGTTACATAAGAGTAAAAGGAAAGTTAAAATACGTAACTAGTTTATGTATATATTTAGTCCAGTGTGAATGAGTTCCTCAGCAGCCTTCTTCAAATGTAGTTGTAGTTTCCGCTACTTTTTTACGAGACATAGTGACTCAAGAGGAAAAAAAGCGCTCCATGCTTGTGAATGTGTTGAATGCGCTATATTATGTCATGGGTCTGTCTGTAAACAGAATGTGATTCAATGAATGAACGAGTACTGGTCTCCCTTTTAAACCTGGTGCTTAGCACACCTCTGGCTTTAATGCTCTATAAGATATCTGCTGTCTTTCGTGACCTAATCTTGATTTCTTACCAAGTAACACAATGAATGAAATGAAATAAAATGAAATGAAGAGATTGTGTTATATTATTTGTCCTGTAACAAAACTCTGCCATTTTTTTGTGAGCAGCTTTTTTCTAATGAATAAATAAAAGGTGAGATAGGTGCAGTGGAGTATTCAAAACATGACTGAATTACTAAAAGGGGAGTTACTGCACCTGAGCTGATGACCACATGCTTATAGCAACTGGCAGCACTGTGGTATGTTAATCCTTGGTAAAGCTGCATTTGAAATGCTCCAGTTAAATTAATTTGGTCTGTGGCATTCAGCTGCCGAAACAATACCAGGCTATATTTTGAAATGAAAAAGCAAGTTTTCTTTATGTTAAGACCTGTTTGAGATTTTCTTACAGAATTAACTAAAAGTTGCTAACAACAGATAATTAGAATGTATTAAAAGATGTTATTTCCTTTTCCTTTAACCATGCTATTTGAAATATTCTAATTATTTAATGTTATTTTTAGTACTTAATGTAGTACTGGGCATATTTTTACCTGCCCTCTCTCCTTCTTTTATTGTGCTATGACAGTTCATCAGCTTGGGAATTTTTATTGCTAGATATGAAAACTGAATTCCTGTGTTGTTTCTGTCTTGGCTTTCCCTGCAGAAAGGGCCCAGCTGTGGAATGGTCTATCTCGCAGGCTACTGTAGCCTAGATTTGCTATTTCAATCACACTGTTGTAAGGAAGCAGAAGTGTTGTAAGTTGATACAATTGTGATAGCTAGCTATCTGTCTGTCACCCACAATAATTCTTGAACCTGTTGGCCAACTTCAAACGAATTTGATGGAGCAGTAGAGGCCTCAAATATACTAATATCCATGAAAACAGATGGCATATATAACAGAAACATGCAAAGCAATGCATCTGCTGAGGAAAAAGGCTGCAGTGTGAAATATGTCCATGCTGTTGTTCATTAGTTCTGTTGCTTAAAGAACAATCTGTTTTTCTTGTTATTTTGCTTCCAATCCTAAGAATTAATTTGTTTATTCTTTCCGTGTCCAACTACAGTTAGGAGTGTAGAAGTACTAGTCATGTGTTATTTATGAGTTAATTTGAAAATTGCTTTGCAATTTTGGGTGGAATCCAGACTCCTTCAAATACAGTTTAGTTTGTGTTTTACGAAAAATGACGGCTGTCTTCTTTGACTTTGACATTAAATCATTAAAACGTGATTTTTTTTTTTATGTAAGACAAAAAAATATTAGTAAAGAATATAATTGTGGACTATTTCTTTTTTGAATTTTGGGTTATATTGGACAAAAAGTAAAATTTTTGTGAAAGTCGCCTACTTTATGAGACTTCATGGGAGAACATACATGCAACAGAGAATATGCATGGACTTTGAGGATGCTTAGCATTTATTTTCATCTGACTGCCATACTGGTAGATGTGTATGACAACCTAGGATGGGAAGCATTTTTTATTGAATTGCAAATTGATAATATCTTTTAATTTTATGAAGCTTGATGAAAAATTATTTGTGGTAGAAATCCACCTCCTTGGAACACTGATCTGCTTCACTAGAGGTGTGCAAGCTTCACCACATCCCTTCTAGCAAAATAGAGAGTGCAGGACAAGGACAACAGCCTCTGCAGTAAGTAATACTAAATAGAAATATTTTAAAAAACCCAGCTAATTTTCAAAACTTAGTCTGTCGAATGCAGTGGTGAAAGGTAGGTCCTGGGGAAAAAGTAATTTGACATATAGTAACAAAGAATGGATGAGAGGTGATGCAGAGGAAGATGAAATAATGGCATATGCACAGCTTTACTTCAGTCACATTCTGATTTTATATGCTTTTGTAATCTCAGTATCCTTTTAATGTAGAAGATTAAATCAAAATTTCTTTTAAAAAAGTGATCATATTACACAGATTTATCCATTACACAGATTTACTGACCTCATATTTTTCACAATCTTGTGAAATTTAGATCTATACCTCTGATTTCACTGTTCAAGCCAACTAGTTGAAGCATTATGCTGTTCAAAGAAATGAGAGAAACATTGCAGATAGATTTAATAATTTAAGTATTTAATTTATTTTAAATATAATACATGTATGTGTTACTCTTCATTCAAAAAGACCCCTAAGCAGTTTAAGCTATGTGTAAAAGAAAATTGCTTTTTTTCCACTTGCTTAAATGCACCCTCTGCTGGGGTAAAACACAACAGCTGTGAAGTGCAATGTGATCTGTAAGCACAAGTGTTCAGGAATTCTGTTTTATGGCTCATCTTAAATACTACAAACAGCCAAAATCCAAGTATGTTCTTCTTAAGACTGGAAATTGATTTAGTGAAAAATGTCACCTGTGTGATCTCGAGCCAGTGCTGCTTTTTCTGTCTTAAAACATGATTCTACTTGTATATTCACAGCCTGAAGAGGTACAATTTCTAGTAGTTTCATTTGTCTTTCAAAACTTACATGTTCAACTGCCTGATTTGTTTCTGTTTAATCAAGTTGAAAATAGCATCAAGAAGCTACTTGATGTTGTGTTTGTGTTATTCCTGTGTTGTGGCTGAAAACACTTGGTTTCTTTTCAGAAAAACTGCATTTGTTGTGGCTTTCCTACTTTAACGAAATGGCAACAGAAGGCACCTTAAACCTATCTTGAGCTTCATGTGGCTTCTGAGAATTGTATTAATTTCCTGGGAGTCTTTCCTCAGGTGGCAATGAGTGCTTAGGTATGGGGACCAGCATTACAGGCTTCTTTAGACATAGAGCGTACTATTGTGTGTTCTTTCCAATGAATTGTTATTAGAAGCCCTTCAGAAACCCTGCAGATAGCATAAAGGAATTGAAAAAGAAAGTGTTTTCCCTCTTCGTGTAAAACAGGAGTCCAAATAGAAAAAAGGTTGGCAGTAGGTATTCATTCAACAGAGAGGCAGGCTTTCCAGAACATAGATAAGTTCAGTGGGAAAAAAGCCTTAAGGTAAGAGTGGGAGGAATGTTTCACCCCAAAATGAGTGTCTTAGGGATTAAGCCTTTATTTTCTTTTTTTTTTCTTTCTTTCTTTTTTTTAATTTATGTTTCAGATCTTTTGCTTTATTTCAGTCTTTCTTATTCGGGCAGGTTTCCAGTAGTGGTTACCATTCCAGAAACCAGTGTGTCCTACTAAAGGCCATGTGTCACTTAATCATAATACTTTATCTGAAAGACCAGTGAAATAAAGAGACTTTACAAGCAAATAGAATTTTTACTATATATTCTCTAACCATAAGGGGATTACTTGACCTCCTGTGTCTTTTGCACACATCAAACTCTATACTAAAGCTGTCTTAAAGCTTGCAGGAGTTCATCCTCTAGGGATTTTCCTTTTGTCTGTCAGTCCTCAGATAAAATATGTCCTCAGAAAAATATGTCCAGTCATATTAGCCGTATGTTGACCATTTCTGCCTTTTGATTGTGAATATTCTTATGAAATACAAAAATCACACTGACTCTGATGATGGAACTCATTTGGTATTTTCTGATTAACAGTTTCTGCAATTTTCTACTTAATAAAAATGCATTTGGGTATTCTTTGACCTCAGTAGAGTCTTTACCAAAGTGATATTTGTTTTCCTCCGCCAGACTTCCTTGTAAAAGACTGTTTCATGAAGACTGATAGTTTGCATGGTTTTGAGCTTCATTGTGAAGTGAAACATTCTGTTGTCTCATACTTCCCACTATACCTTGCTTTGTAACCTGTAACTAGAGATCTGCATGGGCATAGGCATTGTTTCAGGGCCTTGTTTCAGCTGTCCTTACACAAAAGAACATTTAGCTGTTCCTTCTATTTAACTTGAGTGACAAGTGTTGAGTAACCTCCTAGTTTCTAACCATGTCAGTGAATGCTGGCAGCCATTATCGCCTTACAGTGTAACTCTCTTTATAAGGCAACCTGTGGCTCTGAGGTGGTGGAATATGGTGCCGCACCTATCAGTGCACCTGTTTTTAAACCACCACCTATGGCTTATTTTTCTTTTCTGATGGTATTTCTGATTTCATCTGACGTTTTGTTTGGGTTGGGAAGTTAACATGAGTAACAATATTTCAATTTGAGAAAACCTTACACACTCGCTAAAGTCATTTGTTGTTCAAGCGTGCCTTGATAAGTACTGTGAGTTCTTCCTGTTTTCAGTCTCTTCTAAAATTAAGGAGACTGTGTACCTGTATGCACAGAACCAAAATATTCAAAATATTCAAAAATATAGGGAATGTCTAATAATTTTCTTGAGAAGTTCTGCATTGCATGTTTAGTCCTAATTAATCTTGATCCAGCTGGGTCCAGTGATACTGTGTTGGGGCAATTAAATCAGTAATTTATGAATTTGCTTTCAGATTTTGTGAGTTATTAAAATAGATGGGTGCTACATGATTAGATAAATATTAGCCTTCTGGGTTAGCGATCTACAAGTCTGCCATCTGACTCCCAGCAACACATTTATCTAAAGAGCTCAGCACTCAAAAAAAACCCAACCCGAACTTTTCTCTTTTTTGCAATTTTGAAATAAAGTACCCTGTGTTTTGGTCTCCTTATGTCACAAAATTGAAATCCATATAATTAGAAACACTATCTAATTACAGAGGGATGGGGGAAAAAAATAAGATGTTACCTAATATGGCCAGTATAAGTTCAGTTTAACTTGGAGTTTTCTTCCAACTTCCTCCACGTCAGAATGTCTCCGAAGAAAGTAATTTTTTAGTGGGATGAGATGCCTTATGGCTGTTTGTAGGTTGATATATACAAAGGTTTGCATTCTTTCATTTCAGTTAGCTATACTGTCTCTATGTCTTCTGAATTAGGTATGTGAGATATTAGGGCTTATCCATCATATATTTGGTGTTTGTTCTGCTGGTTTGACTTCTGTCGATAGCACTGGATTTCTGAGACAGAGAAATAAGAATGCAGATAAGAAATGTAATTTTGTTGTTTGACCCAAAGGGTAATGCAGCCTCTCCCTTGGTCAAAATTGTAGAAACCTTCTGCAAATGTAGAACACCCTCCTCCACTTAACATTCAAACCATTAATCTGCAGTGTAGTTTATCTCAGTCTTAAATGAGCATCTCTTTTGGGCACCGCAGGAAATGATGGAATGAAAAGAACATTCAGATTCCTTTCTACTAGCTGCTGAAGGGATAACTGGGAAGGGATCTGAAACTGAGCAGAGTCCTGGCTCCCTTTTCCAGGTTTCTTAAATGTCTTGGCAGATGAAGTAGCAAGTGCCCCACCAGGTTGTGATTACCTTTGCCTAGTGCATAATAGAGTGTTATGATTTTATCTCATTCATAATTTTGTTTCTGGACAGCTTTGTGAGTATCTGGAAAGTATTTTGTAATGGCATATTGTTATTATTCGTCATCTAGTTCATAATCAACATAAAAAAACTAAGTAGGAAGGGTTGATCTGGGTTCTATGTGTCTCATGATGACAGGAATTGTTCCAGGCTTAGAAGGGGACCAATTCTGAACCCTAACCATAGAAAAAGAGCAATATTTATCACCCTCAAGGATGATAATTACCAACAAGAACAAAAAAAAGCTTTAAAAATCCCTCTATTAGATATTAAATAACTACAGATTGTCTTTACCATGCACAGTTCTACGTGTCACTTCTGCTGGTAAATTTCTGGTCAAATTAATTTTCTAACCAACTTTGTCAAGGTACAAGTCTGAGGTGGGAAGCGAGGGTGGATAAGAAAGTATTTGGAAAGTAAATAATAACTCTTTTGCTTTTTATTCTGCTCCTAAAAAACTTGCTTGCTAAGTTGCAAACATAAAAATTAAACTTCCTTGTACTAAACATACAAAGGAGTATTTATGCAGCATGCAATCTGCCTGCCTTCCAACCTGATAAATGCAATTTGCTTTAGTTTGAGCAATTTATAAAATGTTATCTGCAAGTAGTACATGTTAAATTTAAGTAAGAATATAACATTATTTCTCGGTGTTCTTTTCTTACTGCAGTAATTTTCTTATATTTAATGTTTCTGATCTTGAATCCTGCTCTCTGAAGATTCTCAAAGGTGGAGGGGTTTGTTTTGTTACCTTTCAGCAAATGCAGATACGTTCACCAGCTGTAATGCTGACCCATAAGTGGAGTTCTGGATGCATGAAATATACTGACTTTTAAAAACTCCCTTGTCTTTGTTTCAGGCTCCAAACGCATTTGAGCATAACTCAGATGTGGCTTGCATGTGTATACCATGAATTTTTGAGCCCTACGTAAATAAATCTAAACACTTTTAAGTGGCTGTATGTGCCCATATGCTTACAAATAAGCACATAGTAATAAAAGTTTTCTTGTGGAACATTAGGCAGTTAAATTGTGTGAGGATTTTAAATCTTGGAGAATGCAGTCATTGTTCTCATTCTATAAATTCTGAAACTCCATAAGCAATATCTAGCATCTGTGCTCGCTTTTAAAAGTTACAATTCCTGTATTTTTTTCATCAACTTTCACCCATGCATCAATGAATTCATTGTAAGGGTTTAATTTTGGATGAAGACGTATATTTAAAAAATCCACTACTGTAAAGTAGTTCGCGATTTGGCAGCTGTGAGTTGTGGACTAAAGTGGGATTTCAGATTTAATAGATTACTTGCATTTCTAGATTCCAAGCGGTTGTGAAATGGTTGTCTTGATCTCTGGAAAAGGGAAGGGATAAGTGGAAATATGTGTCTTTAGCATCAAGTCTGAATTTTCTAGTTTATTGTTACCACTGGGGAGAGAAATGCCTTTATTCCAGTATCAAATGAATACAAAAGAAAAAATGACCATGTGTCTGATTTCATTAAAAATATCCTGTATAGTAAATATAATATGAGTTGGATTTGGCTTTGATATTGTACGCCTGTGACGATTTCATGTATTATTTTTTTCTTTCCAAGTACCTTGCCCAGTACTAATTAAAACCAATGAATTTAACTTCTATGCTGTTTTGTAAAAATGAAGCTGTTCAGATTAATATCTTGACTGTAAACTGAAAGGAATTTCACAAGACTGTGCTGGATAATTGTGATCTCTTAATAAAAGGGGCTAAGTAACATTTGTACTGATCACATGCTTGTTTACCTTTGCAGATTTAGAAGGTGTTTTCATTATTTGATGCATAAAAATACCTAAAATATTCTAGTTACAACATGGCATATATTAAATTATACTGCCATTGAGTGATTTTCTAGGAACTCTTATTTGTATAGCAGCAACAGACTCACTCCTTGGAAATAAGTGAAGTAGCCTGAAAAGTATCACATGATGGCACTGTTTCCATTTCCACCTCCAATAATATGAAATAAAGCTATAATAAACTGGTATTAAAATGGTATGTAATGCCAATGTACTTTGTATAATTTATGTAAAAGAAAAATCTAACCACTGTGGTTATTAATATAGGTATTAAAAAGGATGTATAGATTTCTCAGAAAAGTGTTTTGTAAAACTTTGCATATTTATAATATTCCTTATTTTGATTGTAGAGTGAGAATTCTGCACAATATATAATGTTTATGAATGCTGAACTGTACAGATTCATTTAGTATTGTGTTAGGAATGAAACCTGTTAATTGTTGTGTAAATGAGATGTTTTATTTTTTGTTTTGATTTTATTGTGGAAAGAAAGCTAATGGCTGTCCTTTTTGTATTTAATATAATGCCTTTTTGTGGTAAATTAGATCATTAATACAGACACATTTTTAAAAAATGCAAATTAGCTTTCCATGAGCAGAAAAGAGCTTAAAGTGTAGTAAGGTCAGAGGCAGGATCAGACGTATTTGTAAAATGAATTATATTCAAGTAGGAATATGAGGGAAAATATGAATATAAAAAAACCCCAATGATTTATAGTATATAGATGTTAGATGTTGTATAATTTCATTTTTAGATTTTCTGATGGAATACCTGTAAATGTTCATGTTCTTTTTAGTAATATAAATTAATAATCACCTCTAAATTAGTATTTTCTATTTGTAGAATCATCAATATTCGTTTTTAGCAAGAGAAAACACGTTGCTGATTTAAAAAGAAAAGGAAAAGAAAGGTCATGGGTGTGATTCTACCATGCTGCAGTTTATTTTAGAGTAAGTAAATATCCAGTCCCACTATTCTTTCATATAATAATTAGACTATTTTATACATTTTGCTATTATGAGGACCATTGCAGAAACAAAACAAAACAAGAACCCTGCAAGAGGAAGTAAGAAAAATACCCACTGGTGACGCGGTGGTAGTGTCTGGGGCTTGGATGTATGCCAGACTGGGTGTCTGCACTTCAGGATTGTCCTCTGCCAGCATAAACTTCTCTTCTGAGCAGTGTGAGGCTCTTCTGTGTCTTTTTTGGTATGAAATCAGGGGCAACAGAAAATGCATGTTAAAAAAGATCCGTCGTGTAAAACTTCAATTCTATGTAGGGAATTATCAAATGTAACTAAATAAAAGAAGGAATAATAAATTCTTCTGAACTTCATCAGTAGATTGGTTTTAAATGATAACAGAAAATGGTTTTGAAAGACCTTGAAAGGAATGTATTATATACAGTGTGTCGTAACATTTAATCACTACAGAAAATTGCTCCTCTTGCTAAAATCAATGATAGAACCTCACAGTACCGATCTATTGAAATATTTTAAAAATGGTTTAACATCTTTAGCTTGCTTTATTTAGTCAGTAAACAATATTCTCATCAATTCAATCGGACATAACTCAAATCTTTCCTGGATGTTGTTTGTAAGCACTGTTTTACACAAGTGTTTCAGTGTTACACTGCCTCTCTCTTGGTATCTCGTAGTCCACTCTATTGTACTATTTTAGAATAAGAGGTAAAAATTGCTACTATTATTGCAAATGGTTTTGCTAAGTTTTTAAAAGATCTAGTGACATAGCTGGGCTTACGTAATAAATTAAAATATGTAAGAAAAAGCATTCATTACTCACAGCTATCTTTTCATTTATATGTCCCATTTGTTCATGTGTGAGGTGAAGAATTTCAGAATACAGTAAGTGAAGACTTCTCTACGCAGTGTATTTCACCATTCAAATCACTTGCAATTTCAAAATGCCAGTGTTACTTTTCAGGACAAATTTCATACAATAGTAATTCTGTGATTATTCATCCAGTTTAATTAATTCAATTAAGTAAGTCTGCTGTCAGGTGTTCTTTTAATAATTGAATCAACATGCAGATACATAATAAGCATAAAAGCATTTCTATGGCTGCAGTAAATTTAGATCCAAAAGAATCTGCTATTCCACTACATTTGATATAGATTATTCTATAATATTTCAGTAATGGGTTGCACAAAGGCTGCCTTTTAATTCTTTGCTTTCTCAAATGTCTTTATATATAATGGTTTAAAACAGAAGGTGTTCAAAAGAGGGTGACCTTTTTCCATTACCATAGTTCCTGTCATTAATGCATTATAATTTTCTTTAGAAGTCTGGAAAAAATGTGTATATGTGCAGTCTGTAGCAGGTATGAATCAAAGAGTGTTAGTGAAAGTTAAGAATTGTCTGTTATTACAAAAAAAAAGAAAAAAAAAAAGGAAAGTAAAACGGGAGGAAGTAATTTTATTGTTATTTTTACTGTGAAAGTTTAAACAAACCTTACACTTTATAAGAAGCAGTTACAGACTTGAAAGTTTTGGCATCTGTAATCTGACAGCAGTTGACTTATGCAGATACTAAAAATAATATGCTCCTTAACTAAATTTAAAAGCGATAGAATATTGTATGAGGCTGGATTGTGTATAAAGGCCAATAATATATCTACATCCTCTGCAATATATTACCATGGTTGTTATTTCAATAACATATATATTAAAAACATGGTAAATGATTCACTTGGTGTACTCTCAACGGTGCTTGATGTCATAATTATTGTAAATATTAATTGCTGTGCTAAAAATGTAAGCAGGATGACTTTGTATTAGATGAAAAATGAAAATAGTCTGTGTACGGGTAAATAGATAATCATACAAAAGTAATTGGGGTTTTAAAACCCCAATCTATTCTGCCAGCGTGAGCTCGTTTGCATGTTAATCACAAGAGTGATTTCCTACTTCACAAGGAAGTCCACACTCTTTCATAACCACTTTTAATTGCATTTAAAATGTTGCAGGGTTGGGATATTAGAAATGGAGGCGTATCAGTGTCAAATTAATAAAAAAATGTTTCTGAAAAATCTTTACAGGTTACAGATTATAATGTTATGGGGTTTTTTGTTAGAAAATGCAAAATGCGTATTAGGATATCTTTTAAGTGAGGCATGTTAAATGATAAAAACATTAATTTGTACGTGTGTTGTTTCTTTGGAAATTTGATAAATAGAAACCTAATAATAGCTGGAAATTATAGAACGCGTTTTTATTAGTTACTTGTTTTACAGATTAACTGGTACTTGGTATATTCTTTTATTAATTTCCCATTCATCAATAAAATGGTATTTTAGCAATAGATAAAAATGTAGGGTTTTTTAATAGACTGTAAGGCAGTGTGACAACAGAAAGGAGTATGCTAAATTCCTTTCAGTTATATAGCATTTTAATTGTATTTATATTCAGAGGAATCCAGTTAATGATTTTAATGGAAAATAATTTCTCTGCTTTCAGGTATAGATTTTTACTAGTTATTTTGAAACTGTATACTAAACATAATAGATACCAAGAAAGCAATTACAGACTAGAATTTATATAATTTATGTATGCTGTATGCTGTCACTTGAAATTGGTACTAGAGGAAATTGTGACAAAATTTACCTATTTATTACTACTTATAGCTAACTACCTTTAGAATTAAAGATAGGAATTATAATAGTAGAAATCTATTTAGCAGTTCATTTTCCCCTTAGTGTTTGAAGCTGTGCAGTAATAAATGGACAACATTTTAAGTGATTTTGTGATATTCATATAGGATTCAACAGAGCTTCCTCTGTAATCTGTAAAAGGCCAATGTCAAAGTAAAGACAAAATGACTTGGTTCTCTGAAGACAAGAATGAAGAAATGTAGCTCTCTAATAAAATAGTGTAAGTTCACAATGGTTACAATGTGATCAGTCTCAAAGATACAAAAACTAATTTTTAGTCAAGCTGTTAAAAATTATATATTTAAGAAGATGAAAAGTTTGAGGATTAAAGAAAAATCACTCACAATTTTAAAGAGGGTATATTTGCTTTCATCACCAGGTGTTCTTTCTAATATAAATTACCAAGATGATGTTTCCATAACATAGCTTGGGGTGCTCTGGAGATTAAAACTACCAAAACAGACGTATTAAATTTTTCATAGGGAGGGTCCACCAGGGATAATAAGCCAATATTCCTTGTCCCATATTCCAGATGTTTTATGTAATTCTGCATCTTTCTAAACCTAAATTGTAGCTTTTCCAGAAAAAATGTACTATGGAGACTGAGATGAAAGGCAAGAACTGTTGAAATGTTAATTTTACTATCTGCTGTTGAGGTCTGTTACCTTTTTTGTATTTTTTTTTTTTCTTACTCCCAGTAGCTCGGTTCTGTTTTATGAATGTTGTGGTATTTCAGTTGTTTGAAGTTTTGAAACTTGGAGCATGACTTTGACTTAGCAAAACACAGTGCCACATGGTGTGTGACACACTGATGGATAGCCTTTGATCCCTGTGATTCACACTCTTTCTACTTTCAGGTTATTTCTAGACAAGAAAAACAAAGTTTAACAGTACAACGATCATAACAATAATCCTTGTAACATAAAGCCAGAATAATTATAAATAAAATAATGCTTTTTAGTAACTTTAAAGTAATAATGTAATAAGTGATAATGTATTTAGTTGAATTTTTTCACAAAGACCACGGACTTTTAAAACTGATATTGGGATTATTGCACAGGTGTAGAATATTTCTACACTGCTTTGAAACAGTTAATGCTTTAAAACAAAGTACTGCTATGCTTCACAGATCAGTTGGCAAACGGCATGAAATAAATACACCAGGCCAGTCTTCGGATTCACACTTCTTCTCCTGTTGTACCCTGGTGATAACTGACCTGCAGAAAAGGCCACGGACCATTATTCTTGCTGTTGTTTGGAACAGACATAGATGTGGTCTAAGTGAACTGATGTCTAATAGATATAGGTGGTGGATTAGAATTATACAAGAAGAAAGAATGAATGCTTTGTAAAGGGAAATTCTTTTGCCTCCCATTCGGAGGCTTTTCTAGGAACAGCTAGATACACCTGACAACTGTCACAGGAAAATGCGTTGTTCGGATGCATTGTCCTGAGACAGTTGTCTCTCACCATATGACTTTTTTTTATTAATTGAGATTCCTAAAACTGTTACTTTTATTCTTTATAATCTATTACACTGCAGTTTCTGAAAGTAAGACTTGTATGCAGACTTGTGCTATTAAAGGCTAATGCCCTGATATAAATACTTAATGAATGCTTATCATTGTCTTACATTTGATGTTCCTGATCCTTTACCAGTTCAGTTCTTATCATTTTTCTCATGCTATTTTTTCTTTACCTTTTTTTTTTTTTTTTTTTTTTTGTGGAAGAATTTCACTTCAGTTTTTTCTAGAAGATTGGAAACTGAGTATAATGATGGTGTCGTGTGCCAGGGAAATGCCGAAAGTTACAGGAGAGAGGCTAAAAGAGTATTTGCTAAAATTTTAGAATTCACTTAAATTATCCTAACTTGATTTAGCTTGCTTTCCTTTGGAAAACAAAGTCAGGTTTTATAAAAAAACCCTACAGTATTTTCATCCCTCCAACTGGAAAGTTCCTATTCCAGTTTATTTGACCTCCAGTTCTTTTACAAAAAAATACAGGGAGAGGAGTGATTATCCTCCTGAGTCTGAACTAAAAACACATGTCTCTGTGCCATATGTTTTGGGGAAAGAAATATGGAGATATTTCTTCCTGGCCTTTTTGACGTCATAAAGAAGGAAAGAAGAAGTGAAAAACGTGAAGTCTTTTATGTGAGTGTTTTTCAACTTTGGGAAAAAACAAGTAAGAAACCAAACAATTCTTGAAGAGATTTCCTCCTTTGCCATATGATGGCTACAGTTCCTTACGGTATGCAATACCTAATGCACATGAAACAGTTTGGAGAAATGCATCACTTCTCAACACTGAGCCTTTTTAAACCTGTCACTTTTGGCTGTGACTTTAAACCAAATCTATTTAACGAGTATTTGTAAAACCAGATTTTTTAAGAGATCTTCAGTAATCTAATTGTTTTGATGGTTCTGTAACTGTTCAGAGAAAGATCTCCCTGGGTAAAATAGGGGCACTTCAATGTTGTTCTTTTGCTTGTCTCTACTTGGCAGATTATTAAATCTCTGAAAATGAAATGTATTTGATTTTAGTCTTGCTTTTATAGGCATTATTAATAAGATTGCTTTCCTTTTACACACTCAAGATTTTTTCTTTGTATTTTATTTTCTTCTTTTGCCATCGTTTAAGTATTAGGGCTGAAAAGTGGGGCAAAATGATCCTTTTATCTTTTAAACATGTACAGTCAGTGATTGTAACCATTTTCCCTAATCTGTTTCCATAGTTTGTTTCTACTTATTTCCTAGAGGCAGTTTGGTGTGATTGTTCTGCCACAGTTCATATTAGTTATTATGAATTTTGCACAGTTTTCAACTCAAGTCCTTTAATGTCTATTGTTAATAAAAGCAGCAGAATTCCCTAGTTTGGGTACAAGTTCTATGTGGCAATGTAATGGAGAGTATTTAAGTTGGATGCCTAATAGCTCACGATTTTCAGTTGGGACCAGTATCTTCCAGTGTGCTAATGAAAAAGAATCCTCCAAAAGTGCTATGCCTACAGTTTATGTTTTTGTACTTTGTTTTAAAATAATTCTATCCTGTTCACCTATCCTGGTGAAGGCTTTGGAGTTAAAATTTGCAGACTAGTTCATTTTCTCAGGCAATAGCACACAGATAGATACACTTTTTGCTACAGCAACAAATAAGAGTCACTGTGGGACAAAGGGAGATTTGCCTATTCAAGGGTGTCATTTGAGGATTAAGAAGCCAAGAAACTGCTTTCCATGAAGGACAAGTAGGATTGCTGGCTGTTACTGCTATTCCATATGACAGGTGCTGACAGTAGCAGGAAGCCTGCCTATCTGAAACCAATGAATTTAGGAAGCAAAATCTTTCTTATCAGAGTTCTTGCATTTCTCATAAAAAGCTCACATCCTTGGACTTTCAGTAAAGATGTATCCCGGAGGAATACTATGGTGTTAGGAATAAATGTGTAAATATGCTTTTGTTGTTTTGTAGATGCAACTTCCAAACATCAGAAGGTTTTCCATTCTGCTGCCTGTCTTTCACAGTTAGAGCCACAAATCCAAATTTCTTAACAATGAAAGAGTGAAGTAAAGTGTACTTCTTGTAAGTAGTCCTACAGAACATCGTGGATATCAGCTCACGTTTACTGTGGTAATGTTAGTGGTAATGTTAGTGTATAAAATCAGAAGGCATTAGATGGCCCCTGCCATGAGTTACATAGGATGTGGAGGAAGAAAAAAAGAGTACATATAGGCAGATGGAGAACGATGGGGCTGCATTTAGAGTGCAGAAGGCCATCTCCATGTCTTTGGCCCAGCGAGGCTGTGTGGAGTGATGATTGCTGATTTCAAAAGCAGCGAACCTGTGGTTGAGCAGCCTGACACCATGTATCCTGTGTGGAGCATGTGGCCTGGATCTCTTTGGGCCAGGGCCTGTTCTTCACTCCCAAAGGAAAGTGGCACAGTGTCTTCTGTCCTTTTCACTGTCTTTCCAGTCACTACCCATCCCCGCTGCCAAAACAGGGAGGCTTCCACCACAGTGCGTGTTGGGTGCAGTCCCTGGTTTTGTGCAGACTCACAGCCTGTGGCTGAACATTGCTTAGGTCAGTGCTAGGTGACAGTGGCCAGGAGTAAATGGTAGTGGACATTTGCAGTATGATGTTGAGCCTGTGCTGCTTTACACTGTAAGTCTAGCTTTTGCATCAAGTATGCTACTGCTTTGGCTTAAGACAGAGTTTGTGTTTTGGAGGAGATTTTTGGTTCTCGGTGTCTCAAAAAAATGTGGCCTATGTCTTGCATGTGGCATTCCTGCAGAAGGATGCTGCAGGCTCCAGGTTTAGGTTGCCAAGAATGACATAGTTCAGCTCTATGCTATTGACCTGGAGCAGACCCAGCAAACCAGTTGCCCTTTTAATTATATCTGATTTCTGCTTGAAAATATCTAGTTACTTTTCTTTCCTTCTTCCAGAAGAAAGAAAAAATTTGTATATATGAAATGTGATGATCAAAGAAATGACATGGGAGGGTACCAGCTATTTTATCGTGTGAATGTGTCATGGTTTTCATTAGGTTAGCTCCATGTTTTGGGGGATTTATTTCTGGTTTGATTTGTTTGCTGAAATTTAAGGGAGGGCTGGGGAGAGGAAGCTAAGAGGTATGAGCTTAAGTTTCGTGGGAAGAAATTGTGAGGGATATAAGAGAAAGTTGGACCAAATGTCCAGCAAAATAAGACAGAGTTGATCTTGTACAGCCTCCTGAAGGAGCTGATGTTGCAGCTGCTGCTGCTTCTACAGATTCTTCTAACCACCTAGCCCATGTCTGGGTTCCCCATGCATGCTTCTTTTTTCTTTTTTTTTCCTTACTAAAGGTCTTCTAAAGGATCTCTCCTCTTTAATTCAGACTTGAGAATGAGAGACCTGGAGGTTGGATTGCCCTGATTTTACTTCCTTTGTTTCATCCAACAAGAGCCCCTGCTCACCCAGTGCCACCTCTCCAGCAGCCCCTGTTACCTTGCAGCTCAGGAACACTCTCTCAGTGGTGGGCTGGAAGCAGAAACACCTGGGGAAGCTACAAATATTGTGGCATTTACTGAGCCCAGTTCTTGTCATGCTGTTTGAGTTATTTTAACTAATGTGACTTTTACTTCTATGAATTATTTTTGTCTACATTTGTAATTTGATATGATCTCCCATTGGTGAAATGAGGATCGTAGATCTTCATTTCCTCTTTGAAACTATGGAAACAGTCTGGCTTTCAGGGACAGTTTAGTAGGGAGACAGGTATGGTTGGACTCAATGATCTCAGAGTTCTCTTCCAACCTTATGATTCTATGATTCAGGCATTTTTGCCATGTTATTTTGTTTGCCCAGCTTAGACAATGTGTGTTGGGGTATTGGGTTTATTATGTTTTCAAGTAAAAAGTGATAGGACGAGAAGAAATGGCCTCAACTTATGCCATGGGAGGTTTAGATGGGATATTAGGAAAAATTACTTCACTAAAAGAGTTGTCAAGCATTGGAACAGGCTGCTGAGGGAAATGGTTGAGTCACCATCCTTGGAGGTATTTAAGAGATGTCTTCATGTGGCATTTAGGGACTATGGTTTAGTGGTGGATTTGGCAGTGTTAGGTCTACAGTAGCACTTGATGATCTTAAAAGACTTTTCCAACTTAAAATGATTCGATGATTCAATTCTGTGATCTGGGCTTATGAAATGATTGAACATTGTTGAAAAACAATGAATTTAATAAAATTTATTTTTAATTCAGCAACATCATCCTTGAATTGGGCATTTAGTTTGACATCTGTAATAATCTTTAAATATGGTAATTAAAAAGATCCATTTTTTGTGAAAGCTAGGTGAGAAAAAATTATCCTTTTTATTGCTAAACATACGTTTGTGTTAGTCGCTCTAGCCTCATTGCAAATTACAGAATACTAAGAGCCTCAGCTGCTGCTGCCATCTAGAGATTGTGTGGAGGAAAATGGAACAGGTTGAGTTTTCCATGAGTGTACCAAAGGACATGGCAGCACACTGCAGCTCAAAGGAGGAAACCAAGGAGGGATCCTGTGTTTTGTGTTTCTTTGTAGCAATTCTCTTCTGTGCCATGTTGTAATGTTTCATTCCTTTTCTTGTCCATTTTGCTGTCCAGGATCACATATATTTGAATATAATTATCAGGGTTATTAAATGCCATTGAATATGAGATTTTCATATTTTTTCTTCTAGTTGAAAAAGTTTTTGTTTAGCTGCCGAATGGATGTTTTTAAACTTCCTTAGGGTCTTTCTTTAAAACAATATTTTCTATGTTTACATTTCCAATTTATTACAAACTGCCGATTTTGGTGCTGGTTTGCACATTCATTTCCAGATCATTAAGGATCTCAGATAAGACTGCTATTAACTAAATGTTGTGATATATCAGTCAACTTCTTTTCCATCCTGTGCTTTTTATCATGTGTCATTACTGTATTCGTTCATATCCAGTCATTCTGATCAGCGTGTGTCATATGCATAAAATTCTGCACTAGTTTAAGATCCAAAAAAATAATATTTCAGTATATTAGGACTTTTGTATAATCATAGATTTATTCTTTATCATTTAGTTAATTTTTATATATTGTTTTAATTTTAATCGTGCCTTTAACATTCTGGTTTTGTCAAATGAGAGAGAATATATGAAAGTTTCTCTGGGATTTTTCACTGTTGGAATACAAGCTTGTGTTCTGCACAAGCCAGGGCATTTTGTGGTGAGACTTTATTTTGTTACCCAGCAGATATTGGGGTAAATGAAGGTATCCTGTGAATACAGTGCCTTTAATTTCAATGAAGTATTAATATTCTTAGAAGATTTTTAGTTTTCCTACTTGGTCTTTTGATCTTCGGTAGACACTCTTTCATTTTCAGATAATTCTATTTCCTTACTCAGAGGAGGCCAGTGCTACAAAATTTTACTATGCCTACTTCTTCTTTTATTATGTATGCTTAAATTTTCAAATTACATTCTTTTGCAATGTAAATATGATACTTTTAGTGGGTAATGTTACAGACTGCACATCCTTTTGTGTTTTATGAAACAAAAGGGTACTATTCAGTCAGTAACTGTATTGTCTAATCTGGTATTGAATTCCTTGTGACCAGATATCTACAATGGCTTTAACATCAATATGAACGGTAGCTGGGTCATCATGTGTTCCCATAGCCCCCATAAAATAGCTGCATCTTTGTCTTAAAAGATAATGGTCACTGTACCCTGGAGCTGCTTTTGGAATGGGATTGCAGGAGAGTGTAATAGGCAATCACGTTTCGTACGGAAAGGCAGTTATTTTATTCCAGCTAAAGCCATTGCTTACAGGTTTTCTTCATCTGACTGGTGAATCAGTTAAGCTAGTCCACTGGAGATTAAGGTGACTACTGAAGTTTCAAAATGCTGCTCTACCCATAGGCATTTTTTAATTAATTTCAGTTCTAAAAAAGAGTGTTTTTTTCTTGTCTGTGTCGCTAGTTTCAAACTGCAGTCATTGCATCTTCATGTGGTGAAGAACTTTATCACATGCTTTCAACCCTTTTGAGAACCTGAATAGAGGAATCCTCCTGGAGTTCAATATGTAAGAAATGTTTTCGTGTTATTTGGATTGCCTTTTAAACTTTTCCAGTTAACAGTGAACATTAGAATTGGTCACAGCGTTCTAGAATGGTTAGGTTACCTTGGGATTTAGAAAAGCATAACCTTCCTTTTCCCATTCTTTATGCTGTCAAGGTCATCGCCTGTTTGACCAGTGGGCCATGGGGCTTGGCTATGCATCATAACTCCAAGTCTGCAATTTTTCTAACATGCTATGTTTCATCCTCTGAATATGGACTTCTTTCTTTGTACCCTAGAAGTACAGCTTTACATATGTGGTGATAGGAAAAGTATTCCTTTTAAGTAGGGCATTTTCGGAGATTCAGATCATTTTGTTCTAGTAGCTGGCTCTCCTCATTATCATTTACTGTGTTGTCAGCAAACGTCACCAATATGAATTCACATATTCTTGAAGGTCATTGATAAAGTGCGAAACAGTAACTGATCATGGCAGACCTTTCTACAAATATCCATAATATAACTCCCTGTTTGCAATTACATTCTGAGACTTACTGATTTGCCTGTTTCTAATCCATTCTAATCCATAACATATTTTTGATGTTAATTTTGTATCATTCTTGCTTTGAAGTCCTAGAGTGGTGCTCTGCAATCTAACTCACAGAAAGTATTTTTCACTGAAGTTAAGTGGTATACTGTGCTTAAAACCAGGTGTAAGTAAATTATATGCCTGAATATTTTGTTTGAGTTTTATTGCTATAAGCAGCATGATAGTGTAGTGATATATTATTAAGAAAATAGAGACAGTCTGTATTTAGAGAAAATTGTTTCTGAGTTTACTTCATATAATTTTCTGAATGAAGTGGGACAAGTTTTCTAGATTTAAAGTAGTCATAGAAGAATTTGATTTGAGAAGACCTGTTCTTGAAGGTTCGAAATAAATTTGGCATAGTTACTGTGCAACTTTAAAAATAAACAATACATGAGTATTGTGATCACAGTGTGTAACAGTTTCTTATGAGGCTCTTACAGTCAGGGGGATTGGAAAACTTTACATACACTCTTAATATTGTCGTTGAATTGAAGTCCACAGTATAGTTCAGCTCCTGTTTATTATTATTGTAACTATTATTATTAATTAGTAATAATTACTAATTAATAGTAATATTAGTAGTCCACTAAATATTAGTAGTCCTGGAGTTGGACTTGATGATCCTTATGAAACCTTTCCTACCCTATATATGCTATGATTATATTGCTTTTTAATATAGTTGTGTTCTGGTAGTTGTTTGGTTTTGTTATTTGGGGGGGGTTGTTTTGTTTGTTTGTTTGTTTTTAAACAGGTAGTTTATAATTCTGGAAACTTGTAGCAAAATGTATGGCTGGAAAATGTTCAGAATTTTTTTTCCTGTTGTATGTGGTATTTATGACTCCTGGTAGGCTTTTGCTTCAGGACTGATACAGGATTAATACAGAAGCAGCTCTATTCTTAGCTCATATTTAATTCCCTATATTGAGCTGCGGTGCTGTGGATTATTTCAGCACCGTGTAGTGTTTCAAGTGTAAGCTAGAGTTTATTGCCAGGTGGCAGGAATGAGACACATAAACATTTTATGGACAACAGATGCAGATAAATAGAGGAATTTATCTGAGGCACTGTATACTTGTCTGGCTAAGAGATACAGCCTTTAGTAATTCCTCTATGCTGACTGATATCGGACAATTAAAAGCATATAAATTACTACAAGACTAATTACTGGAAAGAGAGAATAATTGTAACTTCCTATGCATAAAAGACACAATTTTTTCTCCAAAGCATTACAGCTCAAATGTTTCTTCTACATTGTAGAAGAAAAGCATAGAAGAGTGAGGAGTAGCAGCAAATAAACCTCTCAAGTGTCCTGGCCTATTCAATTACTAAATGAGAGGTAGTCAATTTTATATCTGTTTCTATGGAAGAGTGATCCCAATTGCATGAGATTTTCAGAATGCTGTTATTTTAGCAGTTAAACAAATGTGTAATAGGGATACAAATATAGTTGGCTGTTTCTTACCGATATATCCTCATTGGCTCTGGAGGGACAGATAGAACCTATAACCTCCTTGCTTGCATATACTTTCTCCCCAGATATTCTCCTCAGATAAAACAGATCTGCTATAGTGTTTAGATTTATAAAGTAGTTGCACAAAGCCTGATACTTAGCTCAATTACAGCTATCATGTTCAGGGCACTAAACTCCACAGAGTTGTTACAGAGTTGCTGAGAAGAGAATCAGGTCCATAAAATACTTTGACGGTATTGTCCAGTGCTTATTTCTGCTGCTGAGGTGTTTCTTAGTGAGTGAAAGCTTTAAGATTGAGGAAAACAGGTGGATACCATTGGGGAAAGATGGAAATGAAATAATACATTCTGTTGAAATAAATATCACGATACAGTGCAAAGTCGTGGTCATTCTTTTAATGAATAGTACTAGTAACAGAGTTTAAAAATTCTGCCTAAGAATACATTTTCTGTGTAAGTGGGCTTAATATAATGTTTTTGCAACTAGATTGCCTTACTTATTTTTTTTTTTTAAGGTTTCTTTGAAAACAAACTAAAGTGAAATTTGATAAACCTCAGCTCTGAAATTATTTTTAAACAAAGTTTCGCTGGTGACAGCTTATTTTCTTAAGAAAGCTGATTCCATATGTGGTATTAAGTAAATCATTTTGTGATTTGATAGTGGTGTATTGGGGTGAGACATCCTGTAATGTAACTATGTCTGAAGTTATTTACTGTGTTTCCTTGGCCAGATTGTGATTGTTTAGTCTGCTAACACTTGTATTAAAGGTTTTTCTGGGTAGTGGTTAGCAGTTGTTTTCAAAGCAAATGTTAAATCTAAGAAGACATTCCTTTAGAAAAAATCCTGTTCTGGCAGAGGAACTTGATTTGTGTTCTTGTTCAGTGTTCCTTTACTGTTTTTAGTATGGCTGTTGAAATCTATACCTTACATGATCTCATTGTACTGCCTGCATTTCATTAATGAGTGACTCTGTTTAGGGCTTGGGGAGTGAAATATTTTTCATATGACACTACCCAATATGAGTGCAGTGCACCAGCTGCAAAAACCACAGACCATCTGATTTTGTGGCTTTTGAGGGTGTGAAAAGTTCAATTGCTTATACTGGGCTTATATCTGTATATTATACCATATGGAAACGGAACTACTGTAGACTTGGAAGAAAAAAGAGAAAACCAAGTGCTTTAGCCATAGTTCAAATAAAGACAAAAACATATATCTTGTAATGTGGATGAGTTAATATTACTATATGGCATTAAAATATTTTTTGAAAGAATATGAGTATATATTACAAGTTTTGCCACATAATATTATTTTTAAAGAAAGATGGCAAATGCGGAAATTGTAAAATACATTTGTGGTTTTGGTGATTAAAGCTTAATGTGCTCCTGAAATAGTGGCTTAGTAACTGCTTCGTCAAGATAATGTTGTTACTACTTAAATATGTTTACTTTTCTGTATTGTGATTCCTCCTTTCCTCATCTAGAAAGAGAGAAAGCAGTTCTTTAGAGTTTGCGTGGGCACTGACCAGATTATCCAGAATGCAAGCTAAAAATATTTCAAAAAAATCATATCTCAGTCATGACTTGGGAAGTTTTAAAGTAGTTTTGAATTTGCTAAGTGAAACACAGTCATGCTAGTTGTCACTGTCCTGTGGTTTCCTCCTTCTACAGAATCAAAGTATAAATAGCTACCCGTGGATCTACAAAATCAGGCAAATAGTTTAACATTGCTCTTTTAAATGACCCAAGTAAAAGAAATCAAAAGAAACGGAAAGGTTTTCACCAGTCTTAAAATCTATCACCAATTTTCTATGTGTTCTTTAATACAGAAAGGTTTATTGTCAGTAAAACGGGCTGCAGAAATAAATCCTTTGCTTTTCCATAAAGCCATACAAGAATAAATACCAACATTCTAGTTTGGAATTGATCAGCTGGCAGTCTTTATATTACTGTTTCATGTTACGTAAGAGGTTAGCCAAGTAGTTAGCAGTTTTGTATTAATCTGAGGAGAGTGCGTGTGTGTTTTCTGCGATAGGTATGCCTGAGACTTCAGAAAGGAAAAAGTTAGAAGCATTTGAGTGTTTCTAACGAGAAAGCACCAATCTTTGCTCCTAAGCACATCAGCAAGATTTTATTCATAATATATCAGCAGTTTTGAGAAGCATTTTAAAGGGCTCTTTGAAAGCAACAGAGAAGAAAATAGTAAAAACTGTGACCTGGTGGTGACAAACACATCCCTTCCTGACTTACACTGTTTGAGTCATTCAATTAAAGAACACAGTAAATTTCATTATTTATATCCTGAACCGTGTAGTACTGAATGAGAAGTTCCAAACAGCAAAAATAAAAGCAACCACTACCTGACCAAGTGCTAATCTGAATTTTGTTCGAATAGGTAGGTCCAAATGATAAAGAGTTTTGTGATTAAAGCATAATCTCAAAGTAATGCTAGATTTGTCGTACACTCTGTTCACTGTGACTCATCCTTCCAGCTCTATATATACGTTCTGCCATCACTGAGAAAGTGCTTTTTCTTGACAATAAGCCTCAACAACAGGTCTCTCTGAACCACTGTTGAATACTGCTTAAGTGCTAACGATGGAGCAGCTATTCAGTGTGGTTATGAAAACCATGACTGAGAAATTATTCCAGTCATAATGAGGAGCAGATGTAAAAGTGAGTATTTGAGCATTGTAGCAATACATATTGCCAATAGAGAAAGAAATAAAACAGAAAAGAAAGCTTTTAGCTCTTGCAATGTCAGTTAAAAAATTTGGTGATATTTATTTTAAATAGTTTCATGAAATTGCAAGTTGGCTACCTCAAATTTTGATATTTGGCTTTTGTATATTAGGAGAACTTTAAAAATTTATACTCTGACTCTTTTTATCTGATTTTTGGGCTCTGAACCTTTTAAGTTTTAGGCTTTTAAACTTGTAATCTGTAGCCATGAGATCTGCAAATTTATATACAAAAAAAAAAAAAGGGAGAGTTATGGTAAAAATTTTAGATTCCAGGAGTTGAAGCTTTAAGGAAAATATGAAACATTGTGAGATTTCAAAGAAAGCCCTAAGCATCATATCCAAAGTTACGCTATTAAAAGTAAAATCAGTTTATGTACATCAATAGGTGAAATGGTCGAGCTATTGAAATCGATTGGAATCTTTTCCCAGTGAATTCACTGAAGCCTGAGATTTGTTCTCTTCTTACTTCTTTTACAGTCATATCTCAAGTTATTCTAATTGTCCCATGTCTCTGCGTCTGCACGTCTAAATGAGAACGTTTCCTCCCTGTGGTCAGTGATAAGTCACTCTGGGGGAGAGGGAGTCTGGGCTACTGAACCCCCAAAGAGGCAGCATGGTTGCTATGAAATTAAAATTATTCTTACTTTTCGCATATTGAATCTAAGGAGATTGAAGTTCATTATCAGGACTCAAAGCCATCAATGTTTGTGAGATGTAGAAGGCTAAAACAAGGTATTTGTAATAAAAGTGTAATTATAAATGGCACTTAAAATCACTGATTATTCTTACCTTGATGAAATGCTTTTCTGATGTGCAGCTAGAGACTAGCCTGTTAGTTACTTAAATCCATACAGCTACTCCCACATAATTTTTATCCCAGATTGAATCTCTACAGAGTCAAAAAACATTGTGAAATTTTGATCTATTGTGTGCTGGGAGAATGGATAAAATACAGATTTTTTAATTTTTTCTAGCCTTTAGGAGTAATGTGAAAAATTAAAGAGTTCAAATAAATACTTTTGTAAAATGGATATAATACCCTCAGCAAACTGTTTATGTAGAACTATTGAACTGATATAAGTAATTAATTTTAAAGTTTTCCATATCATCATTTCCCTTAAAATTTGAGTAACTGAATTATGAATAGAATTCTTTTCTTTTTTAAAAAATAATGTTTTATGTACTGCACTTATATTTTGTAGATGCTAAATTATAAATATGCAAAACAGGAATCCTTTTTCCATTTTTTTTAAAGTATGAAGAACAATTATTTTAGAGCTTTATAGACATTTTTTAAAATCAGTAGCAATTTTCTTAAAGTTTGGTTAAGAAAATAAACTCTTTCATTAAAAATTCTTTAACATGTCTCATTTTGATATGAAGTAAAAATAAGGCAGCTAGAAACCTTCTTTGCTATGTTAAGATTAACTATAAATAAAACTTCCAATACAGTAGGTAATGCTAATAACTCAGATTTTGAGAACTGTTTCTGAATGTTGAATGAATAAATGTCAGCAATATGAATGCACTTTATTATTTGCTTTTCTAAATTAAAGCCAAATAATTTGAAATAAATGGTTCACTTTAGTTCAAGTTAGTATTTCATAGGTGCTGATCAGACTAAAAATGCACTTGTTTAATTCAGTGCTTTCCCTCAAATAGTCCATTTTATGACATTAATATCACATTAACGTTAGATAATCTTATTTTTATAAGGCATTCCCTAATCTCTTCCCCATATGTGTCACTAATATAGCATCACCCTGCAATTAAGTTGTTTGTTCTGTGATCAGATATTCTTTACTTGTATTATGGATCCCAACTTCATTCTAGAAGAATAAAACAAAATTAAAATTACACGTCAATATCGTTGTCTTCCTTCTTAATTTTTTTATAAACAATGTCTACTTCATTATAATTTAAGATGATTTTGTAATTTTTGTTTTAAGCTAATTTGTATGAGGAGTGCACTTTTGGTGTACATCTCCCAGTCATCCCTGCTACTATGCCTAGGTTTACATTGGAAAACTGTCTTGATTTGTACTTTATCTACCTTTAGATAAAAGTGAACGGTGCTCTCCAAGGGCACCTCTAGTGGGTTCTGTCATCTAGAGAACATTCAAGATGAGACCACAGTGGAATGCACCAAGGTATATATAACCTGCAGTATGGTGCAGATTGGTCCACTCTTGTTGCTTTTTCTACGTTGACATTATTTATGAAAATCTCAATGATTGCTGGAAACATATTTTTCATAAAGTGGAGACTTCGCTCTGGTATATTCATGAAATAACAGAAGCTTCTATTTCAGCCAAAATAACATATTTATTGCAAGTAATCCTATTTTTTAAAACCTTTGTTAAAGTTTCATTTAGTTCAGTATCAGAAATGTTTGAGTTTCCCTTGTTTGTGGCGCATCGTTCAAGCTGTTCTTTTCTACATTACTTCCCCATGGTTTGTAAATGCTTTCTAAACATTTCCAGAACAATTTTCAGTCATTTGAGGGATGAGTGGCTGTTATTTGTGTTCTATGAATCTCAAAGTAAGACACAGGTGAATCTGTGATCTAATTTTTTTTTAATATTGAGTGTTACAAAAAACTTAGTTCAGAACACCACTTTCATTGACGTCCTGTCAAGTCAAGCACATCAGGCTGATGGTTGACACCCTCAGAAAGAAAAGCATAAATTTATGTCAGCCTGAGGAAAAGAAAGTTTAACGCTTACTTAGTATCACGCAGACACCCTGTGATGAAGGTGGAATTAGTCCAGTACTTCAGAATGCCACTAAACCAACTTCAGTGTGCGCGTATCTCTGTAGGAGTGAGTGGTTGCACAGGGTGAAAGCAGAGATCCTTCGCTCCCTGTGGTCTGTCAGCCGCGATGGCCAACAGCATGCGCTAGGGAACTGAAAATAAGCATGTCGAGCAGGTTGAATATGTTCCCAACTCAAGGACTTCCTGAGGCAGAGGAGATGCTTGATTTCAACTTTAAGTTATGATTTTTTAAATTCAAGGGACTGCTAGCACCCACAGCACCTTACTGCATGGTTGAATCCATGCTTTGTAAGGAACCATGTGCTTTGGTGTGTTTTGAACACAATATCATCTTCATTTGATAACATCTTATATTCATTTGGAAAGAGACAGTAGACAGTTATCCCTTGCTTATTTTCCCTTGTAACAGCTTTATTTACTTTTATACATTCTCTCACTCATCTCTTCCCTAGTCTAATAACCAGTAGTTAGTCAAAGCTACTGCATTTGTTTGCACTCGCTGGGCTTTTTGTATACATTTTCCGGCTTTACCATTTCTTTGGAATTCAGGCAGAGGGTCTGCACACTGATACTAGAGGCAGGTGCATGGTAGCTGGTGTATTAATGATTTCTGTTCTCTTCTTTTGCGTGGATTTTCCTCTTATAAGAGTTAACTTGTCTGATAGTATGATATTATATGAACTAAATTTTTATAAAGTGATGCTTGGAGATATATATAATTTTATTTCTTAAATGGAGTTGGAACCCTCTTTCCACAAAATTCTTAGCAGTCATGGATTAACTAAAATTTTATAAAGTTCCAGTTGAACTGAAATCAGTTATTTTCCTGGAATAAATATTGAGTTTTAATTTGATTAGATATGTTTCCCTTGAACCTCAGATGTGTGATGTGCTTTCCTTCAAAATCCTGACAAAGATAAATTAATTGGTACACCCTGTATTTAGAGATGAACAGGAAGTATTAACTGACAACTCAGATACACTGATAATTTTAACGGACTTTTGTCTGTCTAGGAATTGCATCATTTTTACCAAACAGCACGAGGGAACAGCAGACCTCCTTATGTCTCTTCCTGTTTGAATGATTAATTGGCTTTTGAGCTCTTCTAAATTCATACACAACTATTTTGATGCATTCCTTCTTTTTAGACAGATAAAGATAGGAAAAATACTACTTTATATATCTGTTAAACTTTACTGTATAAAGGACAGTTAGACGAATGTACAAGGAATACATTAATAAATATTAATTGAATAACAGAGGAATCGTGAAGAATAAGATTCTAAGTTGAATATCATCCAAAGTTATTGTCGAAGTGGGGCAATTTCTCAGAATCAAGTATCAGATTCTGACTTTATGAAAGGGGTTGTTTTGTTCATCTTGCCTAACTTCAGATGCCCATAATGTAGATATCTAGATCTGAAAACATCATCTAGACACTCATTATAGTAAACAGAAAGAAACAGAGAGTTATAAAGACGGAATCATCTCAGGCTGAACAGATGTCTGAACTGGTTTTGGTGAGTCAGAATGTAAAAGATTCACTTTTGGCTCTTTAAGACAGATTATGATGTGGCTGCTTATGTCTGTAATGGCAACTCTGACTTCCTAAAGCACAGAAAACAGAATTACTTTGTTTTAAGGAGATTTTGTTATGAATTACTTTCCATTTTCTAACTCCTATGAACACAGATCATATTTTGTTGGTGTATTCTGATTTGATTTAGAAATTTTTTCAACTTGTTGCATAGTTTATCTAAACAAAACATTACACTCCATTCCTTTAAAATGAAAATACAAGTGCTCAAATGATTTAGCTTTAGATCTTTACTTGAGTGTTAAAACTGTATTTCATATCTAATTAAAAATCAAAATGGAAAAATGTGCATAGATTCATAGTGACATATAGGTGGGGTATATTAATTGAGCTAATTTATATCTGAAATACCAGGTTAATCACATTTGTTATGCTTGTAATGCTTATAAATCAGAAAATAATTGCTTAATTGTAAATTACATATTGATTAAGGCTCACGTGTGATTTCAAAAGATGACTATTTAGGTTTGCGTACTATACCCTTCTACTGAGAAAATGATAATCCCTTCTAGACTTTGGAATGAATGTTTCCAACAGATGCTTACAGCATGTTTAGAACTTTGATGAGTGTTTTAACTTGAAAATATATTATATATTCTTTTATAATTTTCCCCTCAGATATTTTCACAAGTTATTTAAAAAAGAAGAACAAATGGTACTTTTTAATTCCAGTGTGTGAATTCAAAATAAATGGAAGTTTTTCTGAGTATCTGCTTTTTAGAATAAGCTAGAAACTACAAAAATCACAGCTCTGAAATTAATGTTTTGCTTTCAGTTAGACTGGCAAGAAATTCTGTATTGCTACTTTCTTTTTTAAACAAAAATTGAAATTACTATTAAATGTGAATCCCTTTTCCAAAGTTATGCTGGTGGATTACACTGAGAAAAGGTTTATTATTCAAAATGTATGTTGATCTTTAACAATGGAAAATTACATACCCCAAACCTCTGAATGTTCTTTATATTCTATAGTTAAAGAAAATCCAAAGTTGTAACAAATTTTGTCTCTTCACAAAGGGATAACTTTGTACTGATAGGTAATTTCATCCTGATTGAAGAACAGAATAAAGGACAATCCCCCTTCCCCCACCCCGTTCATGGAAAGTTTTTACTTAATAGCCAAGAATACAATAGGATTCTTATTGCCAAATACTTTAAGTCCCACTATGAGCCCATAAAATGTATCATCTACACAAAATAAATTCTAAGGCAAATTCAGTCTTCTAACTTAGGAATGAAATCGCTGATGGTATGTGATTTCTAATAATTAATATCATGCTTAGAGTGATTGAAAGAATTTTTCCAGATCATTGATTAGGAATTCTGTTGCTTTAACACTGTGGTGTTCCTAATTAATAATTTATATAATGATACAAGAGAACTTAATCAGAGAAAATCCATAACAATATTGTCCATATCAAAATATGTCAGTCGTAGATACCAAATGGAGATGTTGGGATTGTGGAGTCTAAAGCAGTTGTGGGAGAATATGCGTGTTGTGACTACTGATCACAGATTTAAAATGGTACTGCCTGAGTATATTTACAAAAGTTATATTTTTGTTAAAAGAAAATAAAAAATGGATTTTCTTTGATAAATGGTGAACCAGTTCAGTTTAACTTTATATTATCTTTAACCTTGATAATATTCCTTCTTCAGTTATTTTCTTATACATGCTACTGCTTTTTTTAATCAGCCTTTATTATCATACTTAGAAGTCATTGCTCTATTTTGATTCTCAGGTATACTTTTTAATATTAAATTTTAAAAATTAAGAATTTTGTATTTGTTTTGTATCATTTAATTCCAGAGAAAATTTCAAAATTATTAGAAATACAAAGTAAATTAATAGTTTTAATTAAACCCCCCTCATCTTTATTAGATATGTAAGAAAAATCTATTAAAAATCTGTAACAAAAAATTTTTCTTTGTAAAACTGGTACTTAACAAAAAGTATCATGTATTGTTAGTTGTTTAGAATAACTGATTAGTCTAAACTCATCCTGATATATTCCTTTCAATATTTTTGGGAAAAAAGTACAGCTCCTCCAGTCTCACCGTTCTCAGCTTTTTCATTTAACTGTTCATATGAACCAACCAAATTATTAAGGAGCTGAACTGGAATGAAATGAAATGGGCCAAGTATTTTTCCCTTCCTGAAAGGTTCCTGGTTTGGAAACCTGATTAGCACTTCAATGAAATCCAGTTCTAATTTTGTATTTGGTGATTTCCAATGGATTGCTGGTTTGATTATTATTTTCTTTAAAACTTACTGTTAACACTGCTTTTGTTGAACTTATGTAAATGTCATCTAGCAAGTCCATACTTAACACTAGGTTATTTTAATTCCAATGAAATTTTAAATCTATTTTAAATGCCTCTTATTTAAATTTCAAATTTGAGTTTGGTAAAATACATTATTCTTGTTGTCATTGTTAGATTGTTAATCACTGTGGATTTTATTCTTATTAGCAAGATAAATGTACACATAGAGGTGGTTATAAATAAACATGCATTTCCCTTTTGAGAGCTCCAGACTTTCAGTTCTGAATAGTTTCTGTAAACCTGTAACACTTCTTATTTAAAACCTTTTGTTAATAAAAAGAAAAGAGATTTGAAAAACTCTAGAGATCTGTAGAGAACTGTTCTCTATTCTTGTATGGAATTTGTGTATGGGGATATCACAGTGAGCATAATTTAATAAGTGAGGAATCTACACTTTTCAGTGAAAAAGGTGAAGTTCATGAGCATTTAAAATATATTCTAAATTTATTCTAGATTCTAATTTGTGTGGTAATTTGCCATTATTCAACTTTTCTTCAAATAAGTGTAACAATTTTTAAAGTCACAGATATTAATCTGTAAATGTGCAAGTGTTTAGCAAGTTTCCTTGTGTAGTTCTATCGATCTATGTTTATCCTCAGTAAGGTGAACAGGATTGTCATTTGTGTGATGATGTATTTCTGGATATCCTGGAAGGATTTTAGGTTCATAATACCAGTCCATTGTATATTAAAGTACGTACACAGTTGATTTAAAAGATACATATTAACCTTCAAATACACTGGAGAATTTTTAAGAGATAACTGGTGAAAGGGGAGAAGTTGGAGTCAAAAAAGTGCAAATAAGTCAGGACCTACACATATACTTGATAAATAACAAATCTTATGGAAGACTATCTGCAAGCCCCAAGATACACCGTTTCCCCCAATAACACAAATGCATGTTTTCAGAGAGTTTCTGCCCCTTAACAGAACTTTTTGGATTAAGTGCTGTGAACACCCACCCACCTCCCCAACCACAAAAGAATTCTTGGTACAAGCTTTCACTCACTACTCCGGGGGTTTATACCTTGCCTTATGACCTCCTTATCAGCCAAGAGTGAAACACTTCTTCATGCTCTGGAAGCATCCAGAACCTGTGTCCTGTACCTGCAATAAGATTTTCTTCCCAGATCTGGCAGAATAAGATACCATTCAGCTTTTGAGTTCTTCTATATTGAATCCTTACTTAAAGCAGCAGAAGAAAAAGCAGCACTGTAATTTTGTACAGTGTAATACAAACATGAGGTAAAATGAGTAAAAGATGAAAAGACTTCCTAAAGAAGTGGATTTTGAAAAGGATTTTGAAAAGGAATTTGAAGTACAGGTTTTGCTTGGCAGATAAGAAAAAGGAAGGCTTAGTTGTGAGAATGAGTGAGGAATGTGTTTATGTGTATTCATTTTAACGTCTGGCTATCCTAATCAGCATTTACCACAAATCTAAAAATTGACTGGTTTTTGTTGTTATTTCTGAGGGGGGATACCAGGTAGTGGGAAGTGAATTGCCAGATTTCATCACTATTGTGTAATAGTATTCAATAGCACCTACACCAAGATTGGGTGTATGTGAGATCAGATTGTGGTATTTGGAATCAGATGTTCGAGAATTGAAATGCATTTGTACCAGCGGAGTAAACCCACAAATCTCCAGCAGGAAAAAGAAAACAATTTTTTTGTTCAGGTTGGTTTCATAACCAATATGTCACTATGACACTCAAGGTGAATTTATACCTAATAACTATTATTTTCTGTTCTTTTAGACCCATAGTCCGTACGTGGGTATTCAGCAGCAAATCAGCAGGTCTGTATGGAAGTCATCACAGCACATGCTGACTTTTGGCCAGCCGAAAGTTAGGTGAGGTAGAAGAGAGCTGGGAGAACTATCTTATGAAAAGGGAATAGATAGGAGAAATGAGAAGGAATGAGGGAAGAGGAACTTAAAGTAATTGCAGCAAAAAGGGAGGAGAAGCAATGCATCTTGCATGATGAAATTTCAGTACACTTCCTGAAGGAACCTGAGCTTTGCTAGTTCTGCTTGCTGTTAAACTTGGTCACTTTCAAAAAAAATCTAGCACTTTCTTTATGCTTTAACTCTACTATAATGTTGATCAGATAAATAACATGCAGTTTTCTCAGATACATGTCTGTCTATTTATATGCATATAAATCCTTAGCATATTTCAATAAGTATCCGAGATTAAATTCTTCCATTACTGAAACAAGAGACTCAGTCTTGTGTTTTCTTTAGGTTCTCTTACTTCTGTCCTCTCCTTCTGAACATATCAGAATTAATTAAGTTTTCCTTTCCATCTTCATAAAACATGGTCTTTGTAAAATATGATTGCTTCAGAAGTTGCAGTAAGAAGTATGTGTTTAAAAATCCTTCATAACCTCTGTTGCCTTTCTGACCTCAGTAATGCAACCAGCCAGCCACTGTCCTTGAGGCACCACCGGGCTGTAATAAATGGGGCAGTCCAGTCCTCTTATGGCTCTAAACTGCTTCGCTGAAGTAAAAAACCTGCGTTCTTTAGTATAGAGAAACTAGTAGCATGGTCTAGATTTGACCACTGTTGAACTTCCAGTTGTCAGCTCGCTCTCAGCACTGCCTCTTGTGGACAAAACCAGAAGATGGGGTTATTAAGTAGCTATAAACTATTCCTTTTATTCAAATTTCTAACTTCTTCCTGTCCTCGAAAACTTCTGACATGTGACTCTGAAGGCCAAATTTTACTTTCCTCTCTTCCCTTTTGCGGGTTGCTGAGTGGAAGGACTGGTGATCTAATCCTACTAATCCACTTGGGCTCATTGTATAGAGTGGGTTTCAGAACCTCCTGAAAGATTCTGCGTATTCGTTGAGACTGTAACTTCCATGTGAAATGTGGCATCTTTTTAGAAATGTATTAAAGCTTTTTGTAAAGATTTGGAAAGGTAGCTAATCTACCATATCTGTCAACAGTTGGTGCTAAGGAGTTATTTATTGTCATTATTTAGAAAGAAGAACTATGACTTTTACATGAACATAGCCAAGTAGTAGTTTTCTACCATTGGATTCCAAAATGCTTTTTTTCTGCCAAGTTAAATAGCTGTCTGTTCTTAGATACTTATAGATACTTAAGGTTGGTAAGCAAGTTGTCTTTTATTCCTTTTTTATATAAATGAACTGGATTATAGTTTTGATACCTCTGTTTGAGAGATACATTTGTCATATGATGGTCAGATGAGTTATACTGAGGAAGATGGGCCCATCTGTTTGATTGATACTTCTCATTGTATCAAGGCTGAGGTCATCTGAAAAAATTAATCTCTGATTTACAATGGAAGTAATAAATTTGGGGCAACAGAAGTTCTTCAAAGAACCTACATTGTCTGACAATTTTCCACTTACAGTTTTCAAGATCTGTGTATTTAAACAGTTTTAATCCATGTAATGTAGAGTATTGATTTTGTATGGTGCTTGAAAATGTCATGCAAGATTAAATCTTATAGCAATCTAAGTGTACTATGACAATACAAGTTAATGTTATTAGCCAAACTTGTTACAGCATAAAAAATGGTATCGAGTTTAGTTGACAAGACTTAGAAGTGAATGAATTATGCTATCATTTCTTAATTATTTACTGCTCAACCTTTCCAGAATTTATAGTGGCTTGATGTCAGCCTGTCTGTAGTTTCTCAGGTTTGATCTTCATAAACACAAGCACCCCATTAAGGTTTTGCTGTTCTCTTGGTCTGAGTATTCTAAGATTTTTTAAAAACCCACGTTAATGTTTCGGTGAATTCCTTTTGCTTTAATTGCCCTCCAGTGGCTTTAATACTTTGGGGGTTTAAATAATCTCTCTGGATTTTATTAAAACGTCCTTTTCTTTTCCCAAATTGAGATTTGCTAAATGCATATTCTTTCTCATTTACATTTTATGAATGTATTGTTATTTTGTTAAGCCCTAATGGTTATTGATTTTTATTGACACCTTTTGGTTTTCCTTTTACCCATATGCCTTGCTTTGCTGGTAATGTCCATGTTAGGGATCTGGCTGGCATGTGGCACGGAAACTGCACTAGAAGAACTACTAGTGGACCTTTCTTTTCTGCTTAGAGATCAAATATGAAATGTTTGCAGTATGTTAATGAACACGTCCAGGTATAATACGCTGTCGTGTCTGATCCAGAGCCTATGGTATTTCCCTAGAATTACGGAATTCCTGAGTTTTATGTTAAGCAACGGCAGGAAAAGCCATGATTTAACCAGCCTTCTGCTGACCACAACTCAGGTTTTGTTAGTAAGCTTTCTTGTTTGGGAATGTATTAATAGTTATATTTTCAGCTATTTTTTAAGTGCCATGACACAGTAATGCCAAAAAACAACACTCTTTCATCTTGTCATTTTCACTCTGTAAAGAATTCACAGCCTTCAACATGGATGCATCATTGATATAGGGATATCAGTGTAGATGTAGAATGTTGAACTGTTTTATTCCTGACTCCTTAGATGGGATAGGCCTTAATTCTGCTACAGGTGGAACAAATGATGCATGATTTCTTCTTAAGGTGGATGTCCAGCAGTAAGAACCTATGTTCCAAGCTTGCACTGTCTTCTGCTTTGTTGTAGAATTAACTGTGGCTCAACTCTCTGGCCTGAGAGGCTTTTTTTCTTCTAGTATTTCGAAATAATTTTCATAAGTATTTTTTATTTGCTAAAGATAATCCAGTATACTGAGTACAATTTATTTGAAATCTGACAAATACAGAAGGGAGGCTGAATTTAACTGAAAAAAATGTTGTTTCTTCAGAGAAGCTGAATATTATATTTTAAATTAAATATTCAGTATTTTTTAGCTGAATTGTGTGTTTTATTTGTTAGAGAGTTTTAAATCAAAGCAATTTAAAAATTGGTGGAATAATATCATAAGATATGGTCCTTATCCTATAAAAAATTTGAAAATTCAAGAAAATCTCTAAATGTGTATATCAATTTGTCTGATGAATTGCCTTACATAAGATGCTTACTACTAGTGACTGCTTATATTTCAGATCTCATATACCACTTCCATCATTTTTCACTTGAGAGCATGCCAAATAATATTCAGTAAGCACTTATTATTCTGAAAATGGTGAGTTAAATATATTTTATTATGCAGAGGACAGTTTCAGAGATGGGAAATATTAGGAAAAAATACTTAATGATTGGTATAAAAAGACAGTGCTGCCCAGAAACATACAGCATTACAGAACTTACTTTTCATTATTTTACTAATTTAAAATTAAGAATGATATTGTGACATGCTGCCTCTCAATGATACTCTAGAGTACCTACTGAACACTGTGTTGAATATTCTTTAAAATAAAGCAGAAGTCTGCTGCATTTTTTCTGCATAGTTAATGTGTGTATACTTAAATTTTATCTGTAGAGTAGGCAAATTTAGAAGGGTATGATTGATTCCTGTTAGAATATAAATGTTCTTTGAAACATATTCAAGTTTTTAATTCTAATGCCAAATGTATTATATAAACATTTAAAACTAACCCTCTGTTGAAGATGAGTCCTGAGGGCCATGGAATATTGAATTCTTTAGGGCCTGTTGAAGAATTGAGCCTCTAATTTTAATTGTGTAAACTTTTACATTAAAATTACTTCTGTGTTTCAAGAAGGTGAAGCTCTTTAGGCTTTCTTAATGACCATTTGAGATTATGAGGGCCTTTTATACTACCTTTTCCTGAGAGATTTAGCTGTTGCAATCAAACTTTCGCAGAGTAAAGCAATCACAACAAATTTAATTAGGATTTTGAAAACTGATTATTTTTAGAAGTTTTGGGTTGGTCTTTTTTGTAGAGCATGTGTATAGCTACACAGGATGGTACTTTGCATAGCATTTTTGACTGCAGTGTATATCTGGACCCCATTTTTTCCCCCATTAATATATCCTCTTTAGTGAGCTAAATGGTTAGACACTGATTATGGTGCTGTCTTTCCTTTTTCAGTACCTTTTGTAAGCACAAAGTATGCATTACTAATCAAAAAGTTATTTCATTAGTTTTAGAATTTTTAGATTATTCTTTCAGTAGTCAGAACATTGACAATGTAATAATTTTAAAATCTAATTGCTTTCACCTGTTAAAATAAGTAAAATGCACGGTGGTGGAAAATATGTGCCTTAGAATGGAAAATAGTTGAATACATACCCTTAAAGCTCAGGACCTTTTTTTTCTGTCTGAGGGAAATGTCTGTTGTGTACTGCTACATTTTCTCAAAAGTCTTTCTGCCTTCTGAAAGCCAGTGATTCTGCAATATACAATATTTCAGGCTAGCAGCTACTGCCGAGTAATGAGGCATGGGAGCAGCTGGTATTGGTTTATTTCAGAAGCTTTGTGTCTGATTCTGCTAACCTACCTATAGATGTAACTGCTCCTTCCAGTGTGTGATCCAAATATAGAACAAATAATTCATAATTTTAGAACAGTTAAATGTTCACTTTTGCATTTTGTTTGAAGTTTATGGTGTGAGGCTAATCAATGGTGAAGTAAATTGTGAGTTGCAACTAAAACTAAAGCAATTCTTAATGAGGCAAAAGAACAGGAACTTTTCTAGAAAGAGAAAGACGAATGTTTGTCACTGAACCCTACTGAATCTAAACAAAGAAAAAGATTACCTAATAGTCTTGCAATGCATTTGAAGTTCAGTCTGCTATTTGTTTGGGGAGTTGAATGGAATATATGTCTTAAAATATTTCAGCAGCACTAGTGGTGTTTTCCATTGGGTAGATCTTAACATTACTGAATTACTGTATCTTTTTTTCCTGGTCAAGATTCATTATTATGCTGTAAGACAAAAATAACAGACTCTTTTTTTACTTGCTTGTGATGCACTTTAGAGCCAATTTGTACTAATGATGAATTACCTTATAGGGAATTTTATGCTGGTTTTTTATTATTTATTTATTTTCAGTTCAGTTTGTGTTAGTTAAGTAAATAATAGCATTATATTTAAAACTTATTTCACATTTTAATCATAAAGACTCAGTGCCAGAGTTATGCAGACATCAAAATAAATTTCATAAAACAAGTTTGATTCATGCACAAATAATAGTAATAACAGATCTGTGCTTTTCTTATGCTAGAAAGAATGTTTCAGATGTTCCAGTTGCATAATTGTTCTCTTTAGGTTTTGGGGTTTTTTGTCTCCAGAAGTGAACACTGAATGGAGGCAGTAGTTTGGATTTAACATATTTTAAATGTCAGCATAACATGACAGTGATATTTTTCTTTAAACTGAAAGGCAATGAAATTGGTTCTGTTTATTTTTTTAATAATTATTTCCTTATTAATGTAATCTGAAAATTGCTATTAAAAAAAAGTTGTATTTACAGTACACCCGAATTCAGACGAATTGCATGTATCAATTAATTAAAGAGTATATGGTACTTAAAATAAGAAACATACGTTTTTAAGATTTTAATGTAGGTACTTGGAATATATATGCATATTGCTTTCTAAGACAATTTCTTTTGTATTTTTAGCTTTTTCAGATACATTAGTTAACCTCCAGTTCTAAGGTGGAAATAGATCGATTTATAGAGGAAAATTTATAGAGGAAAATTTATAGCATGATCGATCATGATAACAGTAGATTCAAAGGTGCAGATAGTCTAGTCCTTTTTATCCTATGTCTATAACACTTTGACATTAGATTAATAAACTATTGTTTTAAATTACTAGTATATGAAATTAGTAATATCTTTGCTTATTTTTGGTAAAAAGTAACAATGCCTTTTTCAACTCATTTAAGTGTAGCACATGTACTATTGATTTAGGTTTCAATCGGAATACAGTCAGAGTAAAATACAACACCCTGTACACAGAAAATAAGTGATTGTCAACACTTTCTCTTCAAGCAGTGAAACTGAGTAATTTCCACAGCTTACTGTGTTTAGCTCACTGTACCCAGCTATCACTTCCTAGAGCTTAAGTTTCTCTGTATGATGTGTTGCTTGTGGTCTTAGTGGTCTCTAGCTTAAAATCCTTAGTCCTAAGTCCGGTCATCCTGTGTTGATTGGTTCTGGCCTCATTCCACTGTAGGTGGTTTCAATAAATTCTCTCAGGCTTTATGAAAAAAATTGTTCATAGAGTAATTGGGAGATTTCCTCAGAGCACTCTACATCAAAGGATGCTTAATTGTCCTGGCCACGCAAGAAGAAAAACAAGATGTGAAGTGCTCAGTTTAATTAGGCCACAACTTTATTAACTCGACTGGGAGCACTACCCAGCAATAAATGCAGGTCATTGTTCTTTCCTTGATCATTCCCAGTTTTGGAGGAACTGCTGCTGTTCGCTTCCTTTTTCGAGCCCCAGAGATGGGACCTTGCGGTTCTTCCCTTGTACGAGGACTAAGTTAGGCAATATGTGAAAGAGGGATTTATCCCTTTGATACCACATAGAGTCATGCGGCTTTCCCTTGCCTGTCCGGTAACTTTCTCTTAACTCCTTGTTTAAGATAAATATTAAGAAAACAAGAAATCAGAAAATTGTAACTAATACTATTTTGAAAAGGATATTCTTGCAGTAAAAGAAATAGATTGTGTTATTTTAAGAGCATGAAGATGGGCATCAAAAATGCTCCCACATGTCTGTGACGTTTTCTGCAGCGTATCTTAAAAGCAGTACTTTGCTGCTTTTCTTAAGACACTCTATAAGCAATTTAAGTGATTATGTACATGGCAGATGTCGCTACATCTCCAGTGCAAAGCTATGCTTTGCAACAAATAGTGCATTGCAGTGTGTGAGCTGTGATTCTCCAGGCATGGAGAACAAGGCTAATGATGCTTCTGGGAAGAAAGCAGCTCCTTGGGGCAGAGTGGCTGGAGAGCTGCCTGGCAGAGAAGGACCTGGGAGTGTTGGCTGACAGCCGGCTGAACATGAGCCAGCAGTGGCCCAGGTGGCCAAGAGGGCCAATGGCATCTTGGCCTGTGTCAGACACAGCGTGGCCAGCAGGAGNGGACTTGAGTATTCAGCTTCTCAGGTTGGCTCCTATTAAATGTATTGTCAGGTTTTACTAATTATTTGAAGAGAAATAATTTCTATGTTTACAATTAGTGATACTCTTCTATCATATAAAACCAAGGATCTGTTTTATTATGCCTCTCCTGTTTGTACAGAGGATACAAAAGATAAGTGACAGTAGTTTCTGAAGAGTTCCTGAGCCATTTAAATAAAGTACACCTTCTGAACCAGTACAGCTGGTTCCTTAGCATGCAAGGAACTTCACACGTTCTATGGCAACATGAATGGTGGCAATGAGTGCACCCTCAGCACGTTTGCCAATGACACCAAGCTGTACAGTGTGGTCAACACACTGGAGGGAACGGATGTCATCCAGATGGACCATGGCAGGCTTGAGAATGAACCTGTGTGAACCTCATAAGGTTCAACAAGGCCGGGTGCAAGGTCCTGCATCTGGATTGGAGCAACCCCAAGGACAAATAGAGGCTGGGCAGAGAATAGACTGAGAGCAGCCCTGAGGAGAAGGATTTGAGGGTGCAGGTGGGTGGGAAGCTCAACATGAGCCAGCAATGTGTGCTTGCAGCCCAGAACACCAGCCATATCCTGGGCTGCATCAAAAGAAGTGTGAACAGCAGGTCAAGGGAGACTATTCTCTCCCTCTACTGTGCTCTTATGAGACCCCCACTTGAAGTATTGTGTTCAGTTCTGGGGACCCCTGACATAAGAAGGAAATGGACCTGTTGGAGTGAGTCCTGAGGAGGGCCACAATGATGACCAAAGGGTGGGAGCACTTCTCCTATGAAGACAGGCTGAAAGAGCTGGGGTTGTTCATCTGGGAGAAGGCTTCAGGTAGACCTTTTATCAGTTTTCCAGTACTTGAAGTGGCCTAAAAGAAAGATGGAGAGGGGATTTTTACAAGGGGATACAGTGATAGAACAAGGGGTAATGGCTTTAAACTGAAAGAGAGGACATTTAAATTAGATATGAGGGAGAAATTTTTTACTATGAGGGTGCTGAGTTACTGGCATAAGTTGCCCAAGGAAGCTATGAATGCCCCATCCCTGGAGGTGTTCAAGGCCAGGCTGGATAGGGCATCGAGCAAGATGGTCAAGTGAAAGGTGTCCCTGCCCATTGGAGAATGGCTGGAACTGGATGATCTTTAAGGTCCTTTCCGACCCAAACCATTCTATGAATCTGCTTTTGATAAACAATCAAACTTTTATACCAAACATTTTCTATAAACCTACATTTTCTAATTAAAAGTTTGTTTTGTAGAAGGAACTCCAGGTGGTATAATTAGTGAAATATATTTTAATGATAAATCTTCCTTGTCCTATTTTTTTTTAATAACAAAAAATGTCCTATGCATTTGAGATGCTCCCTATGGGTTGTATATAAGAGCTTGGTTAATTAGCTAATCAACTTACCCACCTTTCGTTTTTAAAAGTGTCCTGTTTCACAGGTGTAGTATCAGATTTTATTTGGGATAGAGGAGATAAATAAAGCCTGTAGGGCTCACCCTGGCCTGCACANTTTTTTTTTAATAACAAAAAATGTCCTATGCATTTGAGATGCTCCCTATGGGTTGTATATAAGAGCTTGGTTAATTAGCTAATCAACTTACCCACCTTTCGTTTTTAAAAGTGTCCTGTTTCACAGGTGTAGTATCAGATTTTATTTGGGATAGAGGAGATAAATAAAGCCTGTAGGGCTCACCCTGGCCTGCACAGAAAAAGCAATTTTGGGCTGTCCTTTGAATGTCCGTTTCTTAACGGGCCCTTCAGTCACAGTGCTCAGTGTCGGGTCAGACTACCTGCCTTCAAGCTATCCTTGTGCCTCTTGCATTAGGACTTTCCAAAGCAGAATAGCCTGGATGCTATTGCATGAGTAAAAATATTGTTAACTCTCAGTGTGTTTCTAAAAATACCTTGCAGACTCTCAAGACTATCCTTTCCTTCACTTGTGGTTTACTTGCTTTCATCTTCTTTTACTAAAGCTGCCATCAAGTTTTTATTCTAATATGTGCGGAGCACCAGCAAAACCCGGAAGTGTTCCGTGTCCTCCTTTTTTATATTCTAAGGAGATCTTTAGCTGCTGCTCTAGATAGGCGACTTGTAGTGTCATTCAGCTATTCAGGAAAGACAAAATCATATATGTAGTGATTCTGCGAATATCATATGCGGCATTAACTTAAACCCCTCTTTAGTTTTCCAGTTGTTGATTAATATTAAGAACTTTCTTTATACTGAAAAGGCTTCGGGATTTTTTTTGATATTTGAATTTTTCTTTTTTCTTCATTAGAATAAGACATGAACACACAAGCACAATATATAATTTAATTTGCTTTAATTTAAAATAAAAGTTACAGAATTTTATATGGGAGTCATTTACACTTACTTTATAGTTTTCATACTATAGACTAGTACACCTGATTTATTAGTTGAACTGCTCCATTCTTGTTAGTTTTCACTGCTTTTGTCACACCCCATTCATAATATGTGCAGTAACTTCATACATGCAGTGTCATCTCTACCATTTTTAATTCTTGTGACTGAGATCATGTCTGTTTGAATGATGGCATGCAGTTTGATAATCCTCACTGTGCTCTCCATTTAGGATGATTTCATACACTGGAATTCCCATTGTGCACTGGTTACCCAAGGTATAAACATTTTTTGCTTTCTGAGGAGAACAGGCTCATCTGAACAACCATCACTAAAATGTTAACTACTATAAATGTTTTGAAGAGCCCTTGTGTATTCTAGATTTTTGTTGTGGTTTAGGCAGTGCAGCTGCTAGGTAGAGCTACAGTGGCTTCTTTTACTATATAAGAGAAGAATGTTTCCGAGACATCCTCATATTGTGACAAGGTGGACTGTATTTCTTCCAAAGAAGGTAACCAGTCTTAGACTCACCCAATTACTCTAAACTTGGGTAAGTGAGGGATTATTCTAGACCTGGTCAGCATAGTTCAGATTCTGGATACATCCTCCAAAATGACAGGAAACAAATTTTAATTGCTGCAAAGATACCTCTGCGAGTAAGTGTTGTGTGGCCTCTTTTGCTTAGTGCAGTCATATGAAATAGATGTTAAATTATTTGCCCCTTTCTGCTGGCTCAGATTTCTTCTCCACTTCCTTCTTATTATCCAATGTAATTCTCAAAGTCCCCCTTGTAGACAGCAGATTTCTCCAAAACTCCAGAGCTCTATAGCACTGACCAACAACATTGCCTTTCTACCTGGTTTTCCCATGATGCTGTCCTGTTGACTTCATTCTCCTGAGATCCTAAACCACACATTTTAATCTAAGATTTCTAGCATCACTGTCCTCTGCTAAGAGAAAGAACAAAAATAAATTCTAAAATCAGTTTGATCACCACCTTGGGCTTGTAGCTGCTTTTGAATTTTATGAGGTAAGTAATCTCTAAGTATTTTGCAATATCTGTATAGCTTACGAGGTATTTGTGGGTGCTTTTACTCAAATCCTTAACACTGACTCTTTGGATTCAATGCAATTACAAAATGTAGTATTTTGTATTTTATTTTGTGCTAATCTACTGTGAATAAGGGAAATCATTACTCTGTGTTGCGGAGCAGCACCTTTTTTTCTGGAGGCTTTATTTCTCCTCCAGGTATGCACTAGGCTTATTTTTTCTGACTGGAAAAAGAGCTTCTGTCCCTGTGAACACTGTTGACATGAATGGAGTTACGGCTACTCCTGTCATTTCTGGTATTCCCAATTCACACTCTGCTTCACTGGGTTATGAAGAATTTTACCAGCTGCTTTGGCAGGAAAAAAAAAAAAAAAAAAAAAGAGGATGTACATAGCATATCTACTTTACAGAGTTCTGAAAAATGGCAGTGGATTTAGTGATTCCCTCTTTATGAAGTTTCATAATTATGAAAAATATCTGAATAGGTGAATGCTCCCTTTGGAGAGTACCTATGTAGATAAAGACCCTCACAAATTTGTGAGGAAATGGAAAGACTTTCTAAATTATTACCCAGACAGGAAAGATAAAAACAAACCCATTGCTGATTAAGAAACTTGTGTCTTCCTTTTTCATTAAACCTGGAGCAACTTCATGTAGCTGAAGGTTGAAATGCTGTCACAATTTGAGGAAATGGCCCAGAAGTTATTGATGTTTGACTGACTGGCAAAATATGATTGTGCAGATCTGCTCTTACAAAACTTATGTAATAAAATGACATACAAATCTAACTTATGTTTTATTAAGCTATGTGTTTATATCTGAAAAGCAGGGATGTGTATTTAAATAGAGGAAACAAGAAACACTATGAAGTAGGCTTGCACATGAGAAAAAATTGTCTTAGGTGTAACTAAGCTGGATAGTAAATTCTTCAAATCTAATTATATTAATTTTTTTAAAATTACACTAATTTTTTGGTAAAAAGAAATCCAAGGGAGATGTCGCTTTTCTTACTTAACCTGAGCAGCTGTAAGTTATTTGTGGCCTGTCAGACATATACGGACCCGTTTCTTTCTACATTCAGTGCATACCAGTTTTAATTATCTTTTGCCAGGCTGTCCAGCGGACAAACCCGAAGACATCTTGCATAAAGTTCTGCTGTCAGACTGAAGCACCTGAATGTATTATACATACTCAGTCATAGGTGTCTGCACTTGCAATGGGTAGTTAGAGTTTCAATTTGTAGTGAATGGAGCTCCCGCTTTAATAAACACAGTCAGTTGAATCTGGAGGGTGATTTGCTTGCCCTTAAGAAGTTGCCTGGAGAGGGATTTATTTGCCTAAACAAACAATTATAGTGTCAATAGGTATGCCTCCAGATATCTGAGATGTCTACAGAGGGTTTGCAGATCTAACACAGGACCAGTGGGAGACCTCTGTCCGCCTGGATTGGCAGCTAAAAATTAGACCCTAGAACGTCTAAAATCACAATGGATACTTAGATTTAGGTAACTAAGAGCCATTGTGCATGTGCAGTTTTGTTTCTCTCTCCATTGATTGTTCAGACTGTAGAATAAATTACAGATTTTTCTTGATTGTAATAGATTATTAGAAACCAAACAAACATGTGAGGACCTAAATGTAAATCATTTAATGTGAAGCTAAATCTTGCCTTTGTTCTTCTCTCTGAAAAGATGAAATCCAAGCAATATTGAATGTTTTTACCCCTGGTATATGAAAGTATTTTAAATCTAAGTTACTGCTAAACAGTTAAAAGGTGTTAAAGATGTTTGTCCAGGATGCAAGACTAACATTTATCTATGCAAAATAGATTAGAAGGATGCAATTCGGATATCAAATTTTATTGTGGTAAAGTGAAGAAATGAATAATGCACTGTCTTTTTTTCTCGTAGTTGTAATGGAAAGTGGTGCAATTTCAAATTAAATTTTTAGGGAACTGTTGAGAAATACTGACTTTTAAAGACAATCCCTGGACTCTGCTTACCTTTGGTAGGGTCAAATACCACTTTTTGATGAAGTTCTTTAAAAGCAGCATAAAGGAAGCCTCTGTATCACCTCATCTAAACTTTTTTCCTAGATAAGTTTCTGACCTTTCTCTTCCATCTGAAGGAATTGGGGTGATCATGTGCATTCTTAATCTCAATTGCCAGCTTCAATCTATTGCCATATACAGCAGTACAAAGAGTTATGTTTCCTGCTCCTTTTTGATTTTGTAAGATTTCATTCGCCTCTCTCTAGTACAAAAAAAATGTGGTTTGCAAGCAGTTTAAATTATTTCAGAATCTGTGCAGGCGGCAAATAAATAATAGTTGCAAGTGTGAGAAGAAACATGAGTGCAACTCCTGAAACTGTTAACATAGCCACCATACTGGCCAATCTGTTTTAAGATAATGCTTTACTTTAGTCTGTTAGCATTGGGCAAGAATAATTTTGGGTTTATGACAACAATACATTGTCCTGGTAGGGTGATTTCTCATTTTGTTAATATCATTTCCAAAAAGGCAGATTTCACTTTTCACAGTTTGCAAATGAAGAAACATGACTTCATTTGGCTGGAATTACACGCTAGCCACATCACTTCTCTGCTTGGAAAACACTTAGCACACTGTGATTGCTTTCAAGTGTAAATAATTATATAATTTATAATGCTATAGGATGGATTTCTCCACCATCTATAGCAATTTTGATGATATTTGGTATATTTTGGTAGCCTCCTTCCCAAAAATATGAATTCCAGTTCATAAAGTCATGGATGGTTCAGTCAGTAATTTCCCTATCAAATGAATATATTCTGGAGATGTATCTGAAAACTGTGGACACTAATACAGATACTAGGTACATTTATAAAAGGTTAATATCAGTAAAAAGTTAATATCAGAATCTTAAAAAGTATTTGAAAAGAATAAAACACTGTCCTTCAACCTGTGTTAGTAAAGAGGGTTTTTACCAATATAATGGGTATTAATTTTTAAAAAAAAAGGCTACGTTTGTTTTAATCATGTGAACACCACACTGTTCTTAAAGATAGGCTAAGTGTAATTCATATTGTCTTCTCTGAGCTATATCATAAGATTCTAGATACAGATTTATCCAGTTAAACCAACTCTGTGTTAGGTCTTGCTTTTTCACAACTTTAAATAAGCCAAGGAGTAATGTTTTCAATAAACAGATACAGATTTTAAGGCCAGAAGGGACTGAAAGTAATAGAAATTGTAGGATAAATGACTGAGATGGGAAGGAGGAAGGAGGTAAGATGGGAAAGAACAGAGAGCTAGAAGTGAGTGTGGAAATGCAAAATAGGAAAGAATCACTTGTTCTTCATATGTTCTTCATTATTAAGTCAGGTTTTTTTTCTTTCAAAATGGAGTAGTAACTGGATAAAATGGGACACTAAGGGAAAAGCAGACTGAGAAAATCAGAAAAAGGAAAATTAATTAAAGGGAATGCAGGCAGTATAAGAGAAAAGAACAAATTCTAGGATCAACAATCAGTCAGATATGTATAAACAAAACCTGAATATATAGAAGGAAAAACAGGTAATGAAGTAAAATAATAGAATGATGCAAGACTAATCTGAGATAGAATTTCTCATTTGCATATATTTGTGTATATTCTGTTTGTCTGGTCTGTAGACTGCACATATTTCTGTGGCTCTACTTTAGATCTGTGAAAATTTGGTGGTCTCTAAAGGAAAACCCTTACTGTCATAACTTGGTTAAAATAGATGGATGTTCTTGGCTAGTCAGGTGGGCAAAGTGGTTTTGCAAATTATATGCCAGGGTGGCAGGTAATCCCTCTAGTCTTAATTTAAGGGAATTTCTTCTTGCACCACCAAAGCAGTTCTCAGCTTTCTGACAATGTACGGTAATTATTGCAATATTTGGTACATCATTTTTTGAAAGAGCATATTGGCTTTTGAGAAGCATGAACTGGATCAGTGTGCTGGTGATAATTTTCCTATTTCTACATTTTATTTAAAAACATCAGTTGGAGCTTGAATGTTGTGTGATGTTCAGCTATAGGTTCTAATTAAAATAATAGGTTCTAATTAAAATATTGTGTGAATGTTTGTGGAATGTAATGCAGTGGCAAGTATCGGTATTCTAACAATAGCTGTAAACCAAGCACATAAGGGATTTTTAGAGAGTAACGTTCCCTCAGACTACATACATCAGACTTAGCCAGCCTTAACTTCCATGAATCAATTCCAGGTATACTGGGATTTCTTCCTTCAAGATGTATTTATCCTTTCTCTCCAGTTCTCAAGTGGGCAAACGATGTTGGTCCTGTGCATTTCTGTTCCACTCTGTGGGAAACACACAGAAATATTCTCAAAATGGTCACAGGGAGAGGCAATCAAGGAGGCAGTTGGTATTTGCAGCTCAAGTTTATGTTCTCTCTCTGGGAAAAACAGGGGATGAGGTATACTCGATGGATCATACATTTGTAAAGTAAACACAAGGGATGCATTTTTAATTTATAAATTCCTGGTGTTTTGAGCTGAACCGTCCACATTTTCCAGCTCTGCTTTTATGCTAGAGAAGAGAATTTTTGCTGGTGAAAAGCAATGGCATGATTTAAAGTGATTTAACAATAGGAGGAGAATTAGTTAAGAATAATATATAAGAAAATATTTGTTATAATACATGCTGCAAAAATAATTAGAATAAAATATGCAAATTGGGGAAAGGATAAAATTGCTTTAAATTATTCTGCAAGGTGTCTTTGATCAGACTATATGTTCTTTGGTGATGGTGTCTCTTGCTGTGGTTCATAGAGTGCCTGTATCAGTGGGGCCTCTCAGCTGATGCTTCCAGCCACTTGTAGTAAAAATACTAATGAGAATGAAGATAACAACGTCCTGTTTGTTCTCATCCATATTAACTAGTAGAATGAATAGGCTGTTAACTCAGTGTATCTGATACTGCAATTCATAGTTGTCAATGCTGTCTTACAGAGGACTTTCTCCAAGAAGCCTAACTAATCTTAACTAATCCTTTGCTAGTTTTCCTAACAAGCAAAGGCGACGTTTTCTAGCTGTTTATTTCCGGTGTTTCCTGTAACTTTATATTTCATAATTAAAAAATTGTTTTCTTCATGAAGTTGGTGATCACAAAAAGACGAAATCTGTTCCTTCCCTTTCACCGCATAAAAATCTCACACTCATAACCTAAATCTCATTCTGAAATGGTATATTGTTTTCACTTTAACGAGACTGGTAGTGCTAGTTCATCTTTTTCATGCTCTACTTAGAGTTTTAGAGTGAAATACTCTTCCGTGTTATCAGGAATGGACTTACAAGATAGTTACAGAGGGTGACCAACACTTTTTTCAGATGCACGCTGATGGTACTCTGACTGGGAGAAATCCCTATAAGGAAGTTCTTCACTGCTGAGTTTCATACAAATGGAACATGCTTGGGTGTTTTCACCTGAGTTAACCCAGTGCAGGTACGAACAAAAAAGTCATATCTGAGCTACCATGTCCTTGTTAGCTTGGATTTTATTGCTAAGGCTTGGAGAGACATAACTCGCTGTTCTTTATGCTACAGTAAGCTTAGTTGTTCCCAGTGAACTGTAGGAGAGCCTTTGTGTACTTCTGAGCATACACGAGATAGATTGTGCCTTGATCGATGCTGTAAGATTGGTTGCAAATGCCAAGAGATTTGCCTGGCTTTTGTCACAGGAAGTGAACTATTCATTTTCTTTAAGATAAAAAGAGAAATAACAGTTAAAGTGGAGAATAAAACATATCCTATATCATAACAGTCATCATGTTATTTATATACTTTATCTCATCTTCATCCTTAATTTGTCTTGTCTTTTTATGACAGCTTTTACAGAGCAGAGATCTTTCTCATATGTTTTAGTCCATCTATCACCATATATACAGAGTTTTCATATGCTGTTATTCTACAACTGCTACTGTACGTTTTTCAGTTGTTAAGATTGCTTCCAGATGGGCGATGCTGTCCTGCATCTTGCCAGTTATAGGTGTGGCATATTAAAGCAATCCAGTATTTCTTCTAAGGCTGACACAGCACGCATCATTCAGTACCTTTATGTAATGATATTTTGATATAACAACTTTGTTTTGGAGAATAAAGTTTAAACGTGATGGCAGTTTTCTAGATGTAGGCATGGATCCATCCTCTTGGAGTTGGCTGTCTTAAAGGTCCACTGTCAGTCAGTACCTTTTACTTTGGAATTGTATTTGTTTTCATTCCTGTCATGCTTATGGTATATGGAGTGTTTCAAAGCCATGAGAATAATCTTGCAGTCCCTCAGTGAGATAGAGAAATGTTACCCATGTCTCATGGGTTAGCATTTAGATTTGTGAGATGAATGGGCTGGGTTGGAGACATACTTGGCAACCAGGATTGCTTCTCATCTCTGTAAATCATCATATCCAAAATTATTTTTCTGTCACTGACCAAAATCATGACCCTTGTGTCCCAATCCAGTGTTGCATCCTAAGGCTGTGAAAGCAGGAGGTTTCTGGGAGGGGTGTTAAGGAACACAGACACTCACTGTGTTTGAAACAAACCCAGATAAGGAGAGTTGCTTGCTACCTGTACACCCACAAGCATATTTTTGCCTCTTTCTCCTCTTTCTCTGACTTGCATCCCCCTCCCAAACTGCTAGAATGCTAGCGAAAAATGGCTAACTAAATCTAAATCTTGTATGTAAAAAAATTTAAACCCAAATGTTGCTTAGTGAGCAGCTGGATTGTACGACCTACATGGAAACATTTTCAGGATTGAAGTTTTTGCAGTTAAAATGTCTCCGTTAGAAGTTTGCCAGCTTAATAAAGTGGGTATAGCATGTATTTTGAGAAAGATTTGAAGCCAACTTCTTATTTACTGCCTTTTTTTTCTTCAACCCCGATGATTTCTTCAAATGGCTTACTTTCCTTTAAATACTTTACAGTGTCTTCACAAAAGTTATTAGGTAACATGGTATAATTAGTAGTTTAATATTTTTAATGCCACAGTAAAATAGTAAAACTCAAGTATTCTGTATCTCACATGGAGAGTAAGAAAACTGTGCTGAACTTAGAAAAACAGGATTCTAACAAACAAATTATTAGAAGAATTAAGTCCCCTATCTGAATAATTTTATTCTGAAGTACAGCTTTACTTCAAGAGTATGAAAGGGATGACATTTTCCCTGACTAGAAAAGGAAAAAATGCACATTCTGAAACTGTTTCCCCATCTTTTCTTATACAGAGGTTTTATCTGCTGTTTAATGGGTAAACTTACTGTGAAGTATAGTTGCTTGTTTAACTTTACCCCTATTCAAGTCTTTGATTTTGGCAGGTTAGTTAATTCAAATAAAATTTGTGAAGTTAAGCACTTTCAAGAAAAGGCATAGGAGAACCTAATTTAACCTAGAGTGTCTCTTTTATTCTTCTGTTATTCATTTGAAGTGCCCTATCAGCTTGAACTGACCAACTTCAGTCATTTTTACCCTTTTATTTTTTTCTCTAATGTAAACTGAAATTCCCTGCTGTTCGTGGTATTTTAGTGTTTAGCATCATTTAATGAGCAGGTATCATTAAACTTAAAAGGTCCTTTTCTGTATATCTCTGATTAGTTAGTGAAAGAACCAAAGAATTCCTCTAATTTATCTTTGCTTCCTTGTTATATTTTGATGTTGGCCCATTTTACGTTTCAGTGCCTTTTTATGAAATATGAAATTATAATTTTGGTGTGAAAGTAGGACAGAAAGTGGAAAAAAAATCTTTGGCACTGCTAAGATGTTCAAGCTAGTATATCTTGTTTACCAATGTACTAAAACATACTGTTTATTTTTGAACTTTTGCTCATAATAAATATGTGTATGTGCCTGTGTGGGCACGCGTGTATGTGTCTACATATAAATATATATAAAATAGATAAATATTCTAATGTGAGTATTCATTATCTGTGCTTTGCAAATACACTTATTAACCCCTGCCAGTAACCTTTGCAGCTGGGTACACATATATTCGGCACAAAATTCTTCCTTTCTTTTACTTCCAAAAATCCTATTGAACTCGATGTTGAATTTTAATTTTTAGCAAATGTAAGATCAAGGCCCAATTAGTCGATACAAACTCTGTGGAATGGAAAAACTGAAAATTATCAGTTATGAGGGCATTGACCATGTTTGTATATTTAAGAATAGCTATTTTAAAATAGTAATAAGCCCAGATTATTATTAAGTTTAAAGCACTCATTTTTTCTGCATTTTACAGTGTAAGTCCTTCTTGAGAAGAACAATCCGATTTAAGATAGGACTTAGAACTGAAGGCTTACGTGCTCTACAGTTGAACAAGCAAGAGTTTTCTGGATCAAGACCATTGTTTATTCTATCAGTTTTTTCTTTTAAGATCTTAAAGATCTAAATGATTTAATCAATATCGAAATGAATCATTTCCATTACTGAGATATTTGCCTAAGGTAATTCATCATTTGATACAGATATTGCCATGTTTTAAATAGTGACAGTTATGGTAATTGATTAATGCAATCCAATATACCTTTCCAATATCCATTTCCCATTTTTGATGTGCTAAAAAATATTCCAGCATTTTGATTTTCTTATTTTCTTTTATGAAATAAAATCTGGGAGATAGAAACACTGCGTGAAGAAAAAATAATGAGGGTTGAATGGAAGTAAAGGTCAGATCTTATGTAGAAAGTTGCAGATGGCACTGTATGTCATTAACATTGCTAACATCTAAAAAGATGTAATAGTGCTGCCTACTGGTAAGATGTAGTAGTATTAAAGCGTTAAAGTCAGTGTAGTGAAATTGTGTGTTTGCCATATCCTTCACTGTAACAACAACGTTCCCTTTTTTTTACACACTGGTCAATATTGACAAGATTCATGGGTTTACATCAGGATTAATAACATATTCTTAAGTGTGTCATTGGCATGGAAACTAATGTGTGAAATAAAACATGTAATTATTTTTCATAGATACTTGGAAAATTCTTTTCTAACATAATTGTGCTAATTCTGAAATTTTTGTAGTGAAATTGTCTATATTAGATATAAAACTGTTTTTATATAACATGAAAAATACTCTTATTTCATGTTATTTTGAAGAACTTTCCTTGTAAAATGCAAAACTGGCAAGCATTTTAATAGTAGGATATAAGAATACATCGCTGAGGCAGAGCTTCTTATCGAAGGAAAAAATTCACTTTATAAAAAGCTCAGTAGTTTTACTTTTTAAGATGAAGACCGAAGAAGCAGATTACTAAGATTAAAATTTTAAACTTCATTGTCTGAAGTTAAGCTCTTAAATTCATATTTATGTGTTATTTTCAGGAGTACGGAACTATTTCACCCCTTTGAGAATGAGAATCTTTTGTTGAGATATCTAAGGGAATGATGAGCTTGCCTCTAGGTATGCAGTTTCAAAACAGGGATTGAGAGCAACAGGACATTAAAATTGGGGTATAAGCCTGGTGGGCAAAACTCTGATCTTCCATCTGCAATAGAGCACTTTGTCTACAGAGGGTTTTAATTACAAATGCAGGGCAATTATTTACTTACATTGATGTAAGGAGCTCCCTACCTGTTTATTTTTAAAAATACACAGTTGTCCTAGAGTTAATAAATGGAAGCTTTTTTAGACAGGCGTCCTGTTTGAAGATGCTCCTACAAGCAAAAGACGGAGGTCAAAGAAGCAGCCTGGTATCCCTTATGGTAAGCTGCTTCACCCCAGCAGCGAGGAGCTGGAAATACTGAGGGGTTCTCATATCAGGCAGACAAGATGTAGTCATTCATATGCATAGCTCCTTCTTCCCCCGATGTAGGGCCTCTTTCTTGTGTTGAAATATCTTCCCTGGGAGCCGCAGACTGTAAGCCAAGGGCTGCCTGCAGGAGCTCGGTATCAGTTGTGGAGATGATTCAGGAAGCTAATGATACTTGTAGCTAATTATCTCGTGCCACCTTGTCCTTGATTATCTTCAGGAAAAAGGAAGAGATGCTACAACAAGGAACTAATTCTGGTATCTTCTGCCAGGCTTCCACTTGAGGCATCTGTTGAGATAATGGGTTAAAAAGGACTAGTTCCAGGAAAGCTGCCCCTTCTCCTTTTAAAAGAAACTGTTTCATTATTTCTAGTTAATATAGTAGTTTATTTAAAACATGTAAATCAAGGATGTATACGGATGATAGTGATTCATGACCTTTTAAAGTGCTGCAGGAACACAGCTATTTTGTAAGTTTATAATAACCAGTGAAATTTGAATGTATAATTTGTAGAATGGGATGCTTGATCAAATATTAGTAACAGTTAGGAGGCGTGTTTTTCAAAAGATGTGGGTTTTTCACTATAGTATTGTACCAGTACTGGTTCACTTGCACATGCTTTATCCATGTTTTGCCTGACTAACAAATATACCACTGTATTCCATGATTACGTATCATACCTCAAATACAGTTTTACATGTAAATATATGTGTTATCACTCAGAAGCAATAATGAGGTCACTAAATGCAAAGAAAATGGACTTAAAAGAACACTCCCTTCACAGAATTCTGACTTACACTGACAGCAGAAGGGATGTGTCTTTTGCACTCTTTAGCCACTTCTCCCTTTCTCCTCTCAGTGAGATTCCAGCCCTAAAAGGATAACATTAGATAAATGCAGTCAATAAAAATTTAGGATCACATTTATGTTTGATTAGCCTGGTTTTTATTTCTTATAATTTCATCTGACTGCCAAATCTAAGCAATTGAGACCCATGACACAAAGAATTCACTACATCACAACATATTGACTGAGAAAGCATTAATAAGTACTGTATAACATTATTATCCCTGTATTCTAAGTAGGCATGATATGAAAACTGCATTTGCATTGTTGTAGCCATTTTTGCATTGTTCTTGCAGGATGAATACAGCAAGTAAAATGTCATCATAGATTATGTAATAAAATGTCTGAAATGGTAATGCAGCCATGTAAAAATGCAGTTTAACATGATGTGCTGTAGCATAATGCAGAGCAATTAGATAAATTACTGTTAAAAATAGATGAAAAATCCATTCCAATGTATGCTTGGCTCACAGAGGGATATTCTCTTCCCTCATGCTTTAAAACCCAAAGTGGAAGGTCCAAGAAGCTGTCAGTCTCATTTGTTTTCCATCATGAGCATTGAGGGAAAGTAAGTTTGACTCAACTTCAAAACTTCTCAGCATATACTGTATTCAGGGAGGTTCAAGAAGGAGTTTCTGCTTGCTCTTCCTATAGAAGAAACTGAGATACTCAAAATCAGAAAAGGAGAGAGAGCCCCAAAACAACTTTTTTAACTCTTTATCCTCAACTCAGTGCTATTTTCTTAAATGGTCGTCACTTCCAGCAGTATATTTAATTAGCTGGGGGGTTTGGGTACAAATCTTGTATCTTCCAATGCAAAGCTAAGCCCATGATCTCCCAACTGAAGTTCTGTGGCCATAGAAAGATAACTGATAAAGCAGCTACATTGAAGGATCATGCAATGGTCAAGCCCAATAAGGCTTGAGAAAAATTGTACTATATTATTGGAAAGGAATGACTTAGATTAATGGAAAATCACTTGCAGAAAAGAAAGATACTGAAAAGCACCCTTCTGAGGAGGTGGAGAGCTCCAGGATGGTTTAGAATTCGAGGATTATTTTGCTGGCAACTATGTGTTTCTAGTGACTTTTTGGTTTTGAGTGAAGCAACAAAACCATCACGAGGACAAACCTTGATTTCATTGAGGCACCTCTGAAACTGGATTTTTAGGCTGTGTCTAGACAGCTAAATAAGATGTATTCAGGATCACTCCCATGCTTTGAGACCCACTGCACAGAAGAGCTGACGTCTGTGGTGTAAATTCTCTGAGCTTCTAAAGCAATTTACGGCAAGATCCAGCTGCTTATTTGGAATGGTTCCTGAAGTGTTCTCCCTTCTGAACTGTGTGTGCAAATTGTCTAGGAGAGTACTAGTGAGCATGAATGAAAAGCATTTCAAGAGCAATTTTAACAATTGTAAATGCAGGTAGATTATCATATTGTAGTGCTCAGGAGTATTTCTGGCCAGTATTTGATTTACTAGTATAGATCGAGCTGCCAGGTCCCTGGAAGTGGCAGCAAATGGTGGCTTTGGGATGATGAACGGATCCTTGCTAACCCTAAAGGAGTTGAGAATTTAGATGTGAGCAGTGAGATGAGGGACATCAGCCTAGGCTTTCAGCTGTTACTAGATTTAATCAAATTTCAAAAAGAAAAAAATTCCTGTTGTCAAAATAATGTCATTTTCTTATAAAATATCTGTCAGATGTCTTCCCTTGTTATTTAGAGGAGGGCATATGTAGGTAGAGTAGTTACGCCTGCATACCTGTTTTTATCATGCCAGTTCCTGTGATAAATTGGAGTACTCAGAAAAGGCTCGGCCTGTAAAGAACAGGATTTAGCTACACACTGCCTCTTAAACAAGAACAGTCCTTACTCCCTTCAAGACAAAATCTAGACTTCTTCCTTAAAATTTCATTTTCTTCCTTTTACTTTTTCAGTTGTAGACTGGTTCATATTGTGACTGAGTGGAACTGGTACCAAGGAAAGGCTTCATTTTGAGTGCCATTTTTTCTGCCTTTCTCCACTTTATTGCTCCATGTTCAGCTGTGGCTTTTCCCATCACATATCAGGATTTGGTTATATTCTTTTTGACCTCCATCTCCTCTCAGGAAGTTTGAGTTTGTACTGTTTATGGTTGGGTTTTTTTCACTGTGCCTCGTCTTCCATATTCCATTTATTAGTTTGACCCAGATCTGGCATTGTGTTTATCACTTGGTAAGAGATAACCATGAGCTATATCCTTGAAATTGTGTTTGGTGTTCCTCTTCCATCTTGCCAGGGATCTGCTGTGAATATACCACTGGTGAGGCATCTGAGGTATTGAGAACCAAGCAGTGCCTCTTTTCTAATCTCTCCTGAAGATATTCCAGCTTTAATGAATAATTGTCATGATTAGAAACTTCAAGACAGCTGGGATGTGTTTGTAGTGAAAACTCTTAAATAGTATGGTGGGATAGGTATAATGTTTCTTACAATCTCTTTTCTATCTAACAAAAAAATGATTTAAAACACAAACTTGGTTTCATCCCACTGCAAAGCAATAACTTCTTAGTATAGCAAAATGTTTGAAGAAGTGCAAAAGAACTTATTTTCAGTCTTTAATGCACAATATATCTTTTCTTTAGGAATTAATGAGAAAGAATCAGTGCAACGTTTACACCTGCATATTGAAGTTTTAAGTAGGTAGGGTCTGATGTATTATTATGTATAAGGATGCGTGTCAAATGTCTTCAGCTCAGCACTGTGACAGACTGTAGAGGACTGGATATTCATAGTGAAGCTGATAAGAATACTTGGAAAGTTTTAGTTGTGAACGTGCTTTGAATACCTTGCTGGATCAGATGGTAACAGGCGAGTGCCACAAGATGCTATGTAGTTACTTAGAAATACAGGAACAATTTTATTTATTGTGTCCAACCTGGCATTTTGCAGGATCAAACAGCATTTATTGTAGGGCTTGCAGCTTTTTCACCACTTTTCATTCTTCTTCTTGCTGCAATTTGATGAAGAGTACCCATGCTGCTGTACTTCATGCTCGATGCGCTGTTCTTGGCTGCTAGGCATAATCCCTGCGAGCTCCTCAGCTCTGAAGAGTCCTATGTGCAAATTTGTGAATCACTAACTGCCTCCAGTGCGTGCGGCTATCACAGTGGTGCCTCTCAGCATACACAGTAGTAGAACCTAAGTGACATCTTTTCATCCAGGGAGGTAAAGCTTTGGATTACTTTCATAGACTTAGAGGCCTCAGTGCCATCTGGTATTTCAGGCATTTAATTGCTGGTGTGCAACTTGTCTGTGGGAACCGAGACTGTCTTTCAAAGATGCTTTCAATGTGTTTGGGTGGTACAATGGCAAGTGATGTAGTACATACTCATGCTACCTGATCTAGTACTGATCCACGCAAGTACTTCTGCATAGCACAGCTGTATGTCCATGCAGAGACGCTCATTTTGGTATTAATGCTGAAAAGCCCTGCTGAGTGTCTGAACTCCATTCTGCAGCTAGCTTGAATGCTGATGGTTTATGTTATATTTAACTGTGGAGTGTAGTCATGCCTTTAGACCTCCAAGTGCGATACTCTGGGTTCTGACAAGCTTCAGTGTTCCAAAAATTTGTCATCTCTTCTGTCAAATAAACATAATTATTTTCTTGATAGAACTACAGATCTGGTGAGCAAAATGAGAAAAAAAAAATTAAAGCAGCCATTTTGTTAAAATGTGGCAAAGTATTTTGTGAAGACTAAGCCCAAAATAAATTAGAATCTAAAGCTGGTTAGGAGGACTGGAAATATAAATATGGTAAGGTACCAACCGGTGAATCCCAGACCCTTCTGGCATCTCTGCTCTTAACTAATTAATTATCTAGAGTACTACTAAACACAGTATGTTAGTGAAGTCCAAAGAAGGTACTAATTGGTTAGAGTTGTCAACACTAACAGCACTAGAAGTGCAAGAAAAGCTTTCAGCACAAGATAACTATCAGTACAGGGATCAAGAAATGAAGATTCTGTCACCATTAAATTAGTGTTAGAAAGTGTATATATTATCTCATTTGCCATATCTTTTATTTTATATTTTAACCATCTAGAAAGGTATCTGAGTACCCATAAAGACCACAATGGAGGAAACAGTCACACAACCAGAAAATTAGAATATTTTTGCCTCAAAGTAAGTTAATGCACTCGAGAGAGGGTAAATTGAAATGCAGGAACCCAGACAAAAGAGACATTGGGGTGAGGAAATGACAGTGAGGCACATTGCACTAGGTCTTAGGCCACCTTGTTTTTATTCCTGTCTCTGCTGCTGGCTTGCTACATGACCTTGATCCAATCAGTTCCTTATTCTATGCCTCAGTTTTTTTATCTGTTAAAAAATGGGGATAATGATACTGACTTGCTGATGAAAAATGCTTTACAAAATGTGGGTGCTATTATAAGCAGGGTATCAGATCACCAGGTCGGTAGCTAATGGTTCATGAATTTGTAACTGTAATGTAAAACTATATAATTTGTAACTATGATTTACTACAGGTAAAATATTCCATTTAAGTGTGATCCTTGGTTAACCAAAACAAACATGAAGAGTTTCAGTGAGAAAAAGAGATTTTTTTTTTTGATGATGATGATGACCCCAAAACTTAAAATGTATGTATATTTTGAGTATTAGATTTTTAGATGAGGTAGACTCTTTCTAAAATTACATCTAAAGCTTTTTGTAACAGAAGCTCCAATGCGTTGTGATAGATGCAGCGTAAAGATGAGGAGGAGTTATCAGAACAGTGTTATCTAAGTTGATGCAAAGCTACCCAAATTAACTGTGAATGATTTGATCTGCATGTCCTATTGCAGCCCCATGCAGGCACAGAAGCAACCAATGCAGTTTAGCATAGCGCTACTGCACAGTTTGTCTCGGCTGACAAATGGGGCACAACTCGCTCTGCGGGCACTGAAGCAGTGACCTGAGCATGCACAGGAAACCCGGTGTGTCCCTAGTGTGGCAGAGCTGCTGTGCTTGCTCAGTAAGCATGAGAGCTGGTCTGTGCACGCACAGGGAACTTCTGCAAATGCTGCCATACATCCTCTGCCCATTGCATGCAACAGCCAGAGGTGGCTCAGGTAGTATCTATGGTATTCAAGAATATCCATTAGCTAACCATGGGCTTCTGGTGGAATTAGGTAGAAAGGGCCTTCCGGAGGTGATGAGACCTGATGCTCAAAGCACAGTTTATTTAGATCAGGATGAACAGGATCTTTCTTAGTTGATTTTGAATCTCTTTTAGGGTGGAGACCTGTTGCAGTGTTATAACACTTCACTGTGAATGATTTTTTCCTGTCACCAGTCAGAAACGCTTGTGTTGCAATGTGTGTCTATTGCCTTTTGTCGTGTCACTGTACAGCTTTCACACCTTACCATTGAGGGTCCTTGAAGACAGGAAAGGGATCCTTCCATAGCCTTCTCCTCTGAAGGCTGAACAAACCCAGTGCCATCAGACTCTCCGGATATATTATATCCTGCCTCCCTTAGCACTTTGATGGTCCTGTGCTTGACTCACTGTAGGATGTTGGTGCCATCTATGGAAGCCTATAGCACAGTACTCCAGGTACAGTGAGTGCCACAAATGTCCAACAGGGAATAAATCATTTCCTTTGACCAGATGCCTGCACTTTTGCTAATACAGTTACAGCTGGCCTTCTGAGCTGCAAGGGTACATGGAGACATATTGTTCAGCTTCCTTCAGGACTCCTCAGACATTATTCTGAAAAGATGCTTTGTGACCTATTGACTGCTCACCTTTAGTAAGGGGTTCTTACTCCCCAGTTGCACTACCTGACTCTTGCTTTTGATGAGGTTCTGCTTGAGGTTTTTTTACGGGCTCACTCCTTTGGCCTGTTGAGGTCTCTCAGTGCAGCAGCCCAGTAGTGATCCCACACCCTCTCCACACACCCTGCTTTGGGAACATCCATAGACTTCACACTCCATTCTGTTGCCCAGGCTGTTAATGAAGATTTTAACAATATTGGTCCCAGTACTGCTCCTTGGGAAGCATCACTTGTATCTTGCTGCGAGTTGGTTTTCATATAGCTCATGTCAACAAGTAGAAAAAAAGATGTGTCTGAGAAAAAGGATCCCAGCTGCTCATGAGCAGAGCAGAGCTGCTGTAGTGAATGCATGATACTGTTTCTGGCCCCAGAGTCAGAGCTCTCTTCTGCATACCAGACATGACAGATCTCTCCACATTGTGATACAGTCTTACATCTAAGAGACTGCAGTACAAAAATAGGGCAATTATCTAAAAATGTTATCATGCATAGACCTCAAATATATAAGAACAGGAAAAGAGTATAATATAACATGTAAACAGTTGAAATCAAGGAAAATTTTGTCTGAATGTCAATTAGAAATGATTAATGAGAAACACACGGCTTGTTCCAGTGTCTTCTCCAAGAAATAGCTGAGTTTTATCTAGTCAAAATCTTACTTTTTCTCTCATTTACTGAGAAGGAGATGGGCTGAATCTTTAGATAGCACTGTGTTTTCTAATATTTTTGTATGTTGGGTACTTCTGATGTCTGTGGCTAGTAAAGATGTTTTTTGCTGCACTGTTGCATTCTGTTCTTGTGAGCTTCACACCTAAACTCCCAGCCAGAACAGACCAAGGCTGAAATACAGTGAAAGCCTGGATTGGAGTGGAACTACTAAACACAGTTATCTATTTAGATTTAACATTATTATGTAGTTTTGTTTATGAAATATTTTTTCTCTCTTTTATATTCTTATCCCCGTGTAACAATCTGAATAGCATTTTCCAAAACTGTATGTGATCTCTAAATCCTGATTTTTTTTTCCCCAAATGTGAAAAGGAAAAGAAGTGGTGTTAACTTGAAAAAAGAAGTTTCTTTTTAATCACTGGACATGAAACGTCGAAGAAATCCACATTTCTGACCTAATCCTGTACAAAATCCCATTAGATAGTGGTTACACTGAAACTTAGAGCTGATTTAGCTCCTGAGTGTGCAGATCTGATGATACTTGGGATGGAAGTCTCTGTGAGTTTAATACTTGGAACACTCCAGATACTCTGCGCCACTAAACCAATGTAAGCCTGGTACAGTAGCATAATCTGCTTGACTAGTTAAAGTTAAAAGTTAATCTTTTATATACATCTCCCTGCTATTCTGGTTTGATGGCACTTTTATCCTAATGCTTTACCCGGGTACTAGCTCTTGTAGTTAGTTATCGTCATTTATTTAAGTTGCCATCCAATTAACACAAAATTAGCTAAACTTATTTAAAGCGAAGTGCGGTGGAGTGCACCTGTTTACACTAGGCCAGAATTTGCCCCAAATGTCTCATTTAAAGAAAAACATCAATGATAATTTTGACTACTCTCGTGCCAAATCCTGTCGAAACATTTTTATTTCTGCATGTCATCATTATTCGTTTATGACTGCGTGGCCGTGGGAAAAGTGTTTCTTAGTTAATTACAGAGACAAAGCCTGTAGAGGGAGCTCAAACCCTTGTTTATGTGGGTCTCACTAAAATGGTATTTTTCTACTACAGATAGAGGAGTAACTTATTTAAATACATTAGAAACTTATTCTTCAGTGTATATGGTTTGCGTGTGTGTAACCTGGCTATTTTGGAGATCTGTTTGAGAGTAAAAGCCTTTGCAAAATGACTAAGAAGAGTGAGGATTTCTGGGACTTGGTAGGTGGCACTGTTTGAAATTTCTAGAGCTGTGATGTCCACACCTCCAAGCCTTCCTTCTCAGTCCTCATTCTGGACAGAATATAGCTTCAGTAGGTCACTGCTGTATCAGGACAGAGCCAAAATAGTGCAGAAAGACCAAATCAAGCTCCACAATTGAAGCTCAGAACAACAACATGGAGCTGGAATAGATCAGGCCAGGAGCTGAGGAGGCTGTTACAGATCTTCATCAGGGATGGCCAGAGATACACCTTATTTTACGTGGGAACTGGTCACAAAACTTCTGGTTGAGTGAGATCTTCAAAAAACAGTTGATTTGCTTTGCAGACTGCGATACATTTCATCATAAATATCATGAGAGGAGGTAGGTATGTAAATGCTACTGGAAGGAACCAGTAACATTGCAATCCACTATTTGAAAAAAGTAAACATAAAAAATCATGCACATCTAGGAAACAGAGATAAAGTGATGGTGATGTTAACAAGGACAGCACTGTGCCTCTTAATCGTTCCCTTGGCAGGTGCACGCAAGAACTGAGATTAACCAAGACCATGTCCCCGTGCTGCCATGGGGGGTCTCCAGTTGTAGAAGGCTGCTGCCTCACAATTGTGAGGCAAATTGAACTCCCCATCCTTTTTCTTGCAGCTAAGAATGATAAAGAACTATGTTGATTTCTATCCTGTCAGACATTTTGGCTTTGCAAGAGACAGGAGCGTGTTCGTAGCCAGAATCCTGGAAGCTGCCAAATTTGGCTGCTTTGAAGGCAAGAAGTATCTTTGAATTTGTTCTCTTTTGAGAGTCCATTAATAATTAAGGATAGAGGAATGAGTTTAGTGGTACCATAGGGTGTTTCCCTATGATTGTCTCTTGTATGTGTTGGCAGCGGGCTCTGGCACGTGCTCAGAACAGCCCAAAATAAAGATTGGTGTTCATAGCTGGTCACTAATTGCAAAAGTCTGATAGAGGCAAAAGAGGTTAATTTTTGTGTTTTTCTGGTGAAATTGTAAATATTGCCAGTATCAATGAGGCAGATAGTGTATTAGTTCATACTGAAAAACTAAATTGTGTTTTCAGGGGAAAGGTTTCACCAATCATTCCAGCCACTTTTATATCTTGTGTATATAATGGAGGTTTTTTGCATTCTGTCTTCAGTTCTCAATGGTATAGAATATCTGGGTGCCATGCACTAAAATGTGAATGATATCTTTTGATAGACTTTTTTTCCAAGCACTATTGATGTTGTCTTTAATTTGCTGGAAAGAATCTTGAAAATCTCAGGTGCTTATTTTAAGTTTTCTACTTGGAGAGAAGGTGTTGGTATACTAACAGGGCTTTTTATCAATTAAGTATTGGTGAAAAATGGTTATGAACAACCAGTTAACCAATCAGTGGGCTTTAAATAGTGAATTGAGACTCACTTTTCTTCTTTGATGTATCTCTAGATCTTTGTTTGTCATAGTTCCCTCCTGGTAAACACACTCTATCTCGAGTCTTGGGGGGCAATCTAAAGCAGAGATGTAGATGCCTCCCTTCCTCCAACCTGTTCTAGTTTGGTTTATTGTCCAAAGCTCTCATAGGTTCATGACTCTCATGTTCCCATGAACTGAGAACATATTTATAGTTATTACAAGCAGAGGGTTTAAGGAATATATTTGTCCACTTCACTGTTTTTCATCTAATATCCTTCATCACGTTGCAATTAGAAACTCTAATTAATCAGTTGGTTCCTCACTACCTGTTGGTTGTAGTGTGATGGCAACTGTTTGCAACAAAACTTGATCTATCGGATTCACATGGACAGACAGGTTTGTATCCACAACAGTTAGTTACAGAATGGTCAAGCAGTTAACCATTCTTACTGGCTCAATTTCCTTGTAGATAATAAATTGATCTGGAATAAATATTAAACTCCTAGTAAACTGTCAGATTTTTCCCCAAAGATGTTTGTTTACCTTCTAAGAGAGAAAAAGAGGTAAGTGTTGATATAGTGTTAACAATTAAGGACTTTGGATTTTGAGCGAAACCAACCGTAATCATCACTGGAAACCACAGACTTCTTTTTAGTCATTCATCAAGCAAAAGACATTTTGAGTAAAACCTGTCTGCATGAACTTCAGGTGTGACCTGCATAGCTGCCTGCCTTATTCTCTGCTTCTTGCTGCAGCCCCCAGTCACCCTCAGTGTATTTGTGCCAGTTCCCAACCAGGCTTTCTCCTGAAGCTTTTTCCCCCAGGAAGCAGAGCACAACAGCAGACAGGATTGTTCACCCTTGGATCCGCTCCAGCCAGACTGACTCCCTTTACCCAGGACAATCCTTCAAGACAAGTCCTGTGCCCTTGCTTGCCCTCACGTGTCCCTGTTCCATGCTGACGGACACACAACTCACAACATTGTCATCATGTCATAAGACCCCACACTGATGATCTGTGGCCCAGCCCTCTCAGTATTTAGGACACTTCAAACTGAAAAAGGAATGAAAAATAATGATAGTACTTTGTATCTTGTGGTCACCTAGGGTGCAAAGAAGTTGCAGGCTGAATTGTATAAATTGTCAAGGTGGTGGTTCACCCCTTGAGAGAGTCCCAGCCCTGAGCAGTGTGTACGTGTCAGTTCTCCCTATTGCTTTTGGTTAGGGTTCACTTCTTCATGGTGTCTTCATAGTCACCAAAGGTGTAGGTCCCAGAGTCACTGTACACTTTCTCAAGTGTGCTTCTAGACTGCCCTGGTTGACTGAAAGCAGCGGTGAAACCATCTGCAGTACAGAGAGAGCTTGGGTTTCCTCGGTGTCTTCACTACCAGGTGCTAATAAACCTTTGGAAAGTGAAAACGCACCTACAACACACATCCAAGGGTTTGTATGTTATTTACTTCAGTCTGCACATAGCAAACAATAGACGATGGTGGTGGAAAACTGCAAAAATGGGTATGTGGCTTACAGAGGCTGAACAGTTAGTTCTTCCCCTTTCCTGTGCATGTGTATAATTGCTACCAATGTTAATTGCTGCTAATTGAGTAAGTTGGGGGGAAAGCTTGTTAAGCAAGCTAAGCTTTAAAGACTAGAGATTTGGAGGGCCTGCTTTAAAGTTGTTCATTACATCTTTTTTAATTTTGTTATGTGTTCATTATTTGAATACAGTTTGAACAGAAACAGTACAAATCTGACACTTTAACTATTTAATGCTAATATTGTAAAATGTAGGGAGTAGCACTGTTCACCAGGAAGTAAATGACAAAATTTTACTTTGTACTTTTTTTAGGATTAAATACAGTACTGTGTTTTCTGTGATCACATAAACTATCTAATGCAAATACATACAATTTAAACCTGGTGATTATTCTGTAAATCCATGATTGTGTTCCCTTCCAGTCTTTACTTATTCAACTAGTCTGTCTGTCCTCTCACACATGTAAGAGTTTTGCAGGGTTAAGCCTATGATTTCTAGTTACTGGTATTTAAATTGGTACAGAGATTCCCTAAATATTGTCTGTGCATCTTGGAATTTGTATTACTTAATGCCGACATGTAGTGTTCACATTTTTTCTTCTTAGTTCCTTCTAGTGCTCAGGACTGATATTAAATCAGTTCTTTGGCTTATCAGTGCAAGGCTTCCTTATAGATTGTGTGGTACTAGAGATAGCATCCAACTGTTGCAAGAGCTGACAGTTGTCCAGAGGATTACAACTGTGATCATATTGAGTTTGGGGGGGATCCTGACCTGTTATATGTTCTTTTGCATAATTGTTTCTGGAGGCAAAAGGGCAGGAAGGGTGCAGAATTAGAGCAACGCATTTGACGGGAACTTGTCATCTGAAAAACAGTTTGCATTGCCTGTCATCTTTTGTTTGGTAGAAAACAGGCTGTGACATAATACCTGTCACTGCCAGCGGGTTTTTCTCTGCACCCTGGAGTGAAAAATCCCATGCAGTAGCAGCCTGAGGTCTAGGCTACCTATGTGACTGCACAGGACCTGGCTGTTCTAGTGGTCTCTATTTGCATACAGGGGCCCACCTGCCCCAATTAAGGAGGGAAGGAGATACAGGGAGATTAAAAAAAGAGGAAAGAAAAATCTAATGACAGCCTTGATCCCGTGAGAGGAGATCAAGAAATGTCTTCTGAGTTTGCTGTTGGGCCGGAAAGAATTCAGTGCAGCAGGGACAATGGTAAATGCAAAACACGCGAAGTGCACCTCCAGGTTGTCAGTGGGGAGATGGGCTGAAAGCTGGTGACAACGAGTGGAACTTTGGAACTGGAAACTTATTTCTGGTGAAAAAATGGCAAGTGAAAGAGAGGGAGAAATTACATCATTCCCCGATTCTTGAAGATATGTTATTTTTTTAAATACAGAATAGTACCTAGTGTTGTGACATTTATGGGAAATTTATGCCTTAGAATTAATACTAATCTGCATAATAGAGTAGGTGTATTGACTGTTTTATTTAAGTGTGTGGAGTGTTTTAGGAGATGATGATGATGAAGATGATGATGAGAATACTGAGGATTAAAAGGTTTTTTGGCAAGATGCAGTAGTATTCTATCCATTGAGAAGCCTGTCCTCCCAGTTATGTACTTCTGTGGTTTTTCTTTCTTTTTCTCTCTCTGCTGCATATGGCTTTGAAATTCTTGTTTGCTAGTTTATTTCTGACTCAGGCTTTGGTCTGTATTTTGTTGTCTTTGTAAATGTCTGATATAAAATATTTAGGACTGAACTCAAGGTTAATGTCATTTTAACCAGCCAAACTTGACGTACCTCTGATACAGCTTTGTGGTAGAAGCACCTATCGCTTGATAGCTGTGTGAAACTGTTGCCTACAGAGATGGGCTCTTGACACTGTCTGCCAGCCTCAGGCTGTCCGCTTTGTGTCTGCTTTAATTGAAAATTAATAGTTAGGGGGTTGCTATGGAAATGATACCATTGCTTGCAGACAGCAAACCCAGCTTTTTGCAAAGAGACACTAGTGGTATTGTTTGTCCTTGTTGACCTCAGAAGTTCAAAAGCCTGGAGGAGGAAAGGAGATGCAAATATTTTACTTAAAAAAATTAATTTGCATATTTATAACATTATTTTTGAATGTCAGCGATATCAAGTTTTTTTAACAAACTTTTGTGGGTAAAACGAGAGTGTAGGCTTTTAAATGTTATGTTAATTGTTATTACACTGCTTTGCAGGTTGATAAGGCAGTATTGCTGAAGAGCATATTATGTTATCGTTCCGGTGAATGTAAACAGATTTGTGTGAAAATGTTATTTGACTGATGTGATAATGGAAACTATCATTTATTTCCTCTGGAGTACATAAAGTCGTTTGTATCATTGTATACATTATTCACAGTTTCTTTGAAATGTGAAAGCACCATAAAACTGTGGGCAGCTGGGAAAAATAAAAATATGAGAAAAGTAGAGTGGAAAATCTTTCTGTCGAAAGGGAGGGAGCTCATCAACAACCCCAAAAAAGCAGAGTAGNCCCCCCCCCACCCGCCGCCCCCCCACCCGCGCTCCGACTCAGGGCTATCGATTTTTTTTTCCCCTTCTCCTGAAGAGAGGGCTCTCTGGACCTCTCTTTCACAGTGCAAAAAATACTATCAACACGCTATTTAACGAGTAAATTCTCTATTAGAAAGTGAAGAAAAATAGCTAACCCGCGGAATATTAAACCGTTCTCTATCGCAGTGCGAAAGAATAAGTGCTTTCAGTTCATTTCAGAGGAGGTGGAGAAATAGTGTAGCCTCAGGGGTTGAAGGTGAAATGTGAAATTTGCTGTAATTACTTACCCAAAATGTCTGTATTAAAGGCTATTAGAAGCAGTTATTTTAAGTACTTCTTTATACATCTTCTCCTCCTCTGTTTAGTATTTAAACGCGCTACAAAAGTAGAGGCAGATGTTACTCATCTGAAGGCAGCACCGCGGGCTCCTGCGGGGCAGCGGCGCCCGGTCCCGGCTCGCCCCGGAGCGCATTGTTCAGTCGCGCCGGGCGCTGCCTCCCCCCCGCGCCGCAGCGCCCGCTCCCGCCCGCCTGAGCTCCGGCGGTGGCTTCGCTTCTGCCCGGGCGCTGCCTCCGCGCCGCGCGGGCAGCCTCCGCCGTCCCGGTGGCGGTGCCAGTGCCGGTGCCGCCCGCTCACTCCTACCGGCCGGCGGCGGCGGGGAGCTGTGACTTGAAGTAGTCTTTCGGCGGAGTTAGAGGCCATAAAACTCAGGCGGTGTCGTGCCTGCCCAGGGTGTAACTGCCTGAAAACTCGCCAGTTCTTGCAACACGGGGGGGTGGGGTGGGGGGGAATTACTGCAAACAAAGCTGTGATTTACTGGTCGGAGCCAGGCAGCGAGTGCGAGCGAGGAGCACTAGTTTTTACCCTCGCACTTTGAGGTTCCCGTTTCCCCTCCTTTTATGCTGGTGGTGTCTGCACAAACACTGCTAGGCTACCTACAGTATGAAATCTTAAAACTCCATGTGGTGTTGTGAGCTGGTAGCAGATGGACTTTCTTTTGCATCTGCTGTGTACAGACTTGGCTTTGTACTCTTTTCCTGGGGGAGAGAAAGTCTTTCTTCTCTGCTAGTTGATTCCTGTTTTTGTGAAGCAGCTAAGAAAACATCTGTGGCAGGCAGAAAAATTGACAAAGGATTGACAAACACCATTAGCTGAAAATTTTCCATTTCATTGCAACTATGCATTGTTTACNGAGCATATTATGTTATCGTTCCGGTGAATGTAAACAGATTTGTGTGAAAATGTTATTTGACTGATGTGATAATGGAAACTATCATTTATTTCCTCTGGAGTACATAAAGTCGTTTGTATCATTGTATACATTATTCACAGTTTCTTTGAAATGTGAAAGCACCATAAAACTGTGGGCAGCTGGGAAAAATAAAAATATGAGAAAAGTAGAGTGGAAAATCTTTCTGTCGAAAGGGAGGGAGCTCATCAACAACCCCAAAAAAGCAGAGTAGTATTTAAACTCTTTTTTTTTTTTTTGAGTGTTGTTACTTCCTAAATCATAGTTGTACATAGCTCATGTCATGTGATGGTGGGCTTTTCGTGCTTTGTTCATTCCTGTGATAAGGCATGTGTTCCTATCTGCCTGCGCGCAGCCCCCCCCCCCCCCCACCCGCCGCCCCCCCACCCGCGCTCCGACTCAGGGCTATCGATTTTTTTTTCCCCTTCTCCTGAAGAGAGGGCTCTCTGGACCTCTCTTTCACAGTGCAAAAAATACTATCAACACGCTATTTAACGAGTAAATTCTCTATTAGAAAGTGAAGAAAAATAGCTAACCCGCGGAATATTAAACCGTTCTCTATCGCAGTGCGAAAGAATAAGTGCTTTCAGTTCATTTCAGAGGAGGTGGAGAAATAGTGTAGCCTCAGGGGTTGAAGGTGAAATGTGAAATTTGCTGTAATTACTTACCCAAAATGTCTGTATTAAAGGCTATTAGAAGCAGTTATTTTAAGTACTTCTTTATACATCTTCTCCTCCTCTGTTTAGTATTTAAACGCGCTACAAAAGTAGAGGCAGATGTTACTCATCTGAAGGCAGCACCGCGGGCTCCTGCGGGGCAGCGGCGCCCGGTCCCGGCTCGCCCCGGAGCGCATTGTTCAGTCGCGCCGGGCGCTGCCTCCCCCCCGCGCCGCAGCGCCCGCTCCCGCCCGCCTGAGCTCCGGCGGTGGCTTCGCTTCTGCCCGGGCGCTGCCTCCGCGCCGCGCGGGCAGCCTCCGCCGTCCCGGTGGCGGTGCCAGTGCCGGTGCCGCCCGCTCACTCCTACCGGCCGGCGGCGGCGGGGAGCTGTGACTTGAAGTAGTCTTTCGGCGGAGTTAGAGGCCATAAAACTCAGGCGGTGTCGTGCCTGCCCAGGGTGTAACTGCCTGAAAACTCGCCAGTTCTTGCAACACGGGGGGGTGGGGTGGGGGGGAATTACTGCAAACAAAGCTGTGATTTACTGGTCGGAGCCAGGCAGCGAGTGCGAGCGAGGAGCACTAGTTTTTACCCTCGCACTTTGAGGTTCCCGTTTCCCCTCCTTTTATGCTGGTGGTGTCTGCACAAACACTGCTAGGCTACCTACAGTATGAAATCTTAAAACTCCATGTGGTGTTGTGAGCTGGTAGCAGATGGACTTTCTTTTGCATCTGCTGTGTACAGACTTGGCTTTGTACTCTTTTCCTGGGGGAGAGAAAGTCTTTCTTCTCTGCTAGTTGATTCCTGTTTTTGTGAAGCAGCTAAGAAAACATCTGTGGCAGGCAGAAAAATTGACAAAGGATTGACAAACACCATTAGCTGAAAATTTTCCATTTCATTGCAACTATGCATTGTTTACTTTACTGTAAATATCTTAATACATCATCCTCTGAATATGCTGGCAGAGAGACTGGAGCACTGTGATTTCAATTAAGGTTAGTAATTGATGGTATCTAGTGTTCAAAGGCTGAGGCTTGATTAACATCTGCTTGGACAAATTGTCATTGTGAAGTGGGTTTGATGTGAATTGAAGATTATTTCTCTCTGGCTTATCTGATGTTGTGGCTGTGAAATGCTTGTCTTTAGTTTGCTTATTTTTTTGTAAAATACTTCCTCTGGCTGTAAATTGCAGAGCACTGGAGCTTTACCAAAAGTACAGTGTATAATGGCAAGCTTGCCCTAATAAGGGAAGCAAGGAGTATATTTATCACAGCCATGAAAGCTCACTGAGGACTTGAGAGACTCAAACTGGTGCTTTTTAGACGGGGGAAAAAAAAAAAAAAAAAAAAAAAAGAGAGAGAGAGAAAAAAGCAGCACTTACTTTAGAAAGATTATGGTAAGCATGCTGGCTCAGTCTTGAACCTTTGT
>VWPV01007533.1:0-15591 GCA_013389885.1 Geococcyx californianus | reverse complement strand
CGCTGCTCGGGGTTGTTGTGCCCGAAATTCAGGACAAAGAATGAGTTATGGAAACGGCACTTCCTCCCCTCCCGCCTTTGGCCTCTCCCATGAGAGGCTCCGCGCACCCTGGAAAGGGGCAGCGGGTCCTGCTCTGTCCGTTACAGCGGCGCACGCAACACCCCCCAACGCACCGTTGCGTCGGAGCCAATAAGCAACCGTCCCCCGGCGCGGTGGTTTGCATGGGGCGCTCCTATTGGTCTAAGACGGCCCGCGCGGGCCAGGCCTACGTGTCGAGGGCTGCTATTGGTCAGTGGGCGCGGGAGCGGCGGCGGACGCTGCAGGGGCGGGGGAAGGGCGGTAGCGGCGCGGGGAGGGGGTTATGGCTGCGTACCTGGAAAACAACACAGAAAATATAGAGAGGGATGAATGGTTCTGCGAGCTTGCGGTGGCTGAGCTCTGCCAGAGTAGCGACGACCTTTAACAGCGTCTACTAGTGCCATGGCCGGGCTGAGTTACGTATTAAGATTCCTTTTAAAACGTGTCTGGGTCACAAAACCAGTGACTGAGAATGTAATAAATGCCAAAGTGACGCTTCCGTGCAGGCACACGATGAAGCAGCAGTCTTCAGGGGAAAGTGGCGGCTCCGGTTTCCCACACTGCCTGTAGCATAACGCAAGACACCATTGACTTCGCTTGTTACAGGCTATGCTATGCTATCTTGCTATGGATAGATTTGCCCTATCAATAGTACGCTGTATAAACAGCAAAGAAAATAAGATGGAAAAAACAGATACAATGGGAGACACAGATAACATCATCTTCTATGGGAGAACCCATTTTGGAGGGATAAGACCATTCCAGCTCCACACCACACACATACTCCATCCCATCATTTTGGGTTCAGGTGAAGAAAATGAGGTGAAGGTGGAAATCTGATTTTCTGGATAGCACTCAATCCAGGGCAAATCTGGCAGTTGCCCAATGCAAACACCAGGTTTCAACCATAAATTTCCAAGGTCTTTCCCATATGGTTCTTTTAATCCTGGAGACAGATTCACAGCTTCATTCTGTATTCTCCATTCAACTTCTCCTAAGTATGATCTGGGAACTGCTCTACAGTCCATGAGAGACTCCCAGGCTACCCCAGAATATAAAAGGTCTTCCTGTAATATCCAGTGGGCTGGGAGAGAACGAAAGAAGCCATGGAGTTACAAGAATTTCCAAAGGGCAGCAAGTACAGAGAACAGATAGACATTGTAAAAATACACACACAAAAATACTTCATTGTTGTAAAAGCAAAAGACATTTTCTGTTGTCAGATGCACGCAAACTGCATTGGTCTCCCATAGGGAGGCTGTTGGCAAGAAACTAGCTGGCCCATATTTAAAAGCATTCCAGGGATACTTACCCCCTTGGGAGACCAGAAACACAAGAGAAACTATTTACATACAAACTAACACTGCTTACCAGGATCAGCTTGAATCAGAGTTAGGCTTGTCACAGAACACAGAGAAAGAGCCCACCTTTATTTCATAGGAACTTGCAGAATTGCCCAGGTGCTTTTGGACTGAACTATTGGCCATCTTTTGGCTATGTTCTTGGCATGACTGTTCAGAGAATGATAAGAACATAAGTGTGAGCCTTCAAAAGTGATATCTGAGGTGTCTTGGATGGATATCAGTCATGTTAGAAGGAAAAAACATTTGGCTCTGCTGGTTTCCAGGAGCTTTAAGACAAGCCAAGTTGCTTCAGAGGGCCCCGAGAAATAAACATGCACCAATAGCAGCAGAATGCACCTGCTTTTTCTGCTCTATAACCCCAGGCCATGAGTCCACGTTTAAGCTTCTTAAGAGCATATCCATTCAGATAAAACTAAAAGGAACAGAGACATTCTACACTAGAGTGAAAGATAAGCAGAAATTAAAAAAAAAAAGCATGTTCTCTGGCCATCAGAATTTGTGTGGAACCTCTCCATCTGCTCTGACACTCAGCATTCCTGTATACTCTTCCCACTCACTTGGCCAAACCAGCATGAGCACATGGTTCCTGGATGCCCGCTGTTAGTTGCGAGCACCTCCATCTTCCACAGTTATAGCCATCTTCCTTCTCCAGGGAGCTGGTGCATGGACAGCCCTGTTATGGAAGAGGCACAGGAATGCCAGCAGCCAGAGTGGGCCATCACTTGATTTTTCTACCATGGAGATCTCACTGATTTTAAGCATGTCAGATCTCTTTCTCCTTTTCCATACATTCACCCACATCTCAATCCCTTAATGGTACTCACACACATTTGTATATAAACCCCTGCATGCTACTATTTCTGTTTCATCCCTTCCCTCCCACCTCATAAGCCCATTAGACTTTTTAAATTCTTTGAATTTAAAAAGCGTATAAAAAGTTGATCATCACTGTCTGATCCCATCTGCTTCTGCATATACATTACCACAAGCAGAGATCTCCTTGTGAAATGTTCCTGCTGAACATTTCNCAGGACTTTCATGAGGCAAGGTGAGCCTGGAGCCAAGCATCATAGAATTGTAGAATGGGCTGGGCTGGAAGGGACCTTAAAGCCCATCCAGTTCCAACCCCCCTGCCACGGGCAGGGACACCTCCCACCAGCCCAGGCTGCTGAAGGCCCCATACAACCTGGCCTTGAACACCTCCAGGAAAGGGGCACCTACAGCTTCCCTGGGCACCCTGAGCCAGTGTCTCACCACCCTCAACGTAAAGAATTTCTTCTTCATGTCCAATCTAAATCTTCCTCCTTCCAGGGATGGCAGTGCCACACAGCAGGACACCATTCAACAGTGTCTGTGAGAGGGAAGCAGAGTAGGGCTGGGGATGGTAATGGTTTTGTGATGAAGCAAAAGCAAAGCACCAAGTCATTCGCCAAGTCAAGCCAGTCACCAAGTCAGGGAGACAGCTGGACACAGGCCCTTCTAGAACACAGCTCAGGCCAGGAGAGGGTGCCCCAGTCCAGGTGGGAGCCCCAGGTGAGGGCAAGCAAGGCTTACAAATGTACTCGGGGCCCTGGCACTCTCCACTTAAATGGGCTTTGCAGCGCTTTGCAGAGCAACTGTGCTTGTTCAAGAGATCGCACTGGGCACAACTCCAGGAGTTATGACCAGCACTAAATACAGCGGATTCAAGTAACTTTCTTAAAGTACTCTTGAATAATAATTGAAGAAAAGCAGATTATAAACAAATAGAGTTCAGAATTAGCTTTATCCTGCCCAAGTACATGCACTGATGTAGAAGTGCCTTCATTCCCAGGCCCTCTAACCTCTGGTAGAAAGAGAGGTATGCTTTCAGCTTCCTTCCCTTTCACTCACGTTCCTAGCTTTAGTCACATTTAAGGATAATCCATAGATGCTCCTTGTTGACTCAGCTAATATATTTGGACCCAATGCCCAGAGTCAGCTTTGCCGAGACTTAATGTCATTTTTTACAAGCTCAGAAATATTTGATGAGGTATACTTTCTCCCGGTGTTTGTTTCTTCCTTTTATTTGTTTATTTAAATCTGATACTACACTGAAACAACATACCAACACAGTATACATCTTTCATAATAATCAAACTCGGAGAATATATTAAAAGGTTTACAGAGCAGCCCTAAATCCATTGCAGCTTTCGCCTCCACAACATAACACGCTGCCAATATTTTCTTAAAAAAAGAGTGTAAGACAGAGAAGAAAAAATGTGATTCTTTCTTTCCTTCTTAATGAAAATAACTTTTATGCCTAACCTACTCCCTTTCATGCTTCCCGAATTCATTTGAATAAGCAATCCTGAGCAAAGAAAGAAACCATCCAAGAGCACAAATATACACAGAAATCACAAAGTAACCAACAACAGTATTTGCCTAATAAAGTATTCCAATAATCCCAAAGTGTTACCTCTTACACTTTTAGCTCTCTGGTCTGTAGCTGCATTCTGAGGCTGCCTATTGACCTTTCTCAAGAGTCTTAGGAGAATTAGCTAAAAGTGCCCTTGGGGTTGACACTGACTTGCAGGATTGCTGTTAGCAGCTTAATACGGGACACCAGAGCTATTGGCTACCGTAGAATAATAATGCCACTGCAGCATGCAACAAAGCTGTTTTAAGACTTGCAGTAAAGTAGACTGCAATAGCATCTGGCTTTTTGAGTATGTTCAGTGTTGGCTTTTGCTGTACATCATTATGAAAAAAATATGTTCCTCACAATTGAAGTTCAACTTACGCATAAAGCATGTAAAGTATCACTGATTTATTATCACATCTGAAAGATTACAAAATGACGCGGCAGATGATGAGGAATTCAAGAATGCTGCATAGCAAAAATGTGACAGATGGCTTTGGCAGGCAAACTGCAGTAACACTGGTGAAAGTTTGACCAGGCCACTGCTGCTAATGCTGTCCATCTGACAAAACCTCAGGGAGCTGGCAGCAGCAGCTTTAAAAAAAAAAAAAAAAAAAAAAAAAAGCAGCAGAAAATTCAGAAAATTGGGCTATAAAATAGGAAGGTGCTCATAAGAAAGACCCTTACTGCCCTACAGACACTGGACAGATAGTCTCATCTCCTAAAATGACAGCATAGCTATGTCAGCCTTCAGCTTGTTTTATAACTAAGCTCTGAATTTTTTATCGCACAGTTTTTTAGGTCTCAGGTGAAATAGCATGAGGTAAGGACATGTGTCCTCTTGTTTGAGTTAATGTGCTATATGGGACAAAAACATTATTATTGTGGTACTCCTTTCTGTACAGGTAGAAATGCAGCAGAGGGAGGACAGCATCACTTGTAGATAAGTAAAAAAGAGATGATGAGTTGCTCTGAAAGTCACTGATTTTGAGGAAATAAGTTAGCAGCCTTACACAGATGATAGATACATCTAACGTTCTGGGAGAAAGATGGCCCGGCTGAACCAACAGGTACACACACTGCCAAATGCATTTCTTTGGTTCTTCCTCTCCTGGACTCAGTTCAGTAAATAATGCCTGGGTAATATGTGCTGTGCTGGCAAGGCCTGAGCTTGCAGGGGCAGAGATACAAGAAGTAGTTACTATTACAAAAAGTGGAATATTTTGTTTTAAGTTACAGTAGAATTAGTTTTCTATAGAATTAGTTTTCTAATTTAAGTTAAGCTTCATCTAAGTGATTATTATATCTTTTTTGAAATTTAGACAGAATATCCCTTTGATAGCATGTTTTTTCTGATAGCATGGGGTTTTTTTAAATAGCATTTTTTCAACACTGTTAAAAGAAAAATGACAGGTGTTAAGTATGGTATGTGCTGAGCGGATGTGTCTTTTTCTATAATCATCTCTGTCTGCAGTCTTTCCCCATATAAAATACAAGGTCAGACACAGAGCTGGCTCCAAAGTTCTAATTAGTAGAGGTTCGGCTGCTGTGAAGTTCATAATAACATTAAAATTAGTCCTTGGAAAGTAATAGAATAAGCAGAAGATTTCTGAGAAAATTTAGACATATGCATCGGTGGGAAATACATTCTGTCCCAGCTCTTGTCTTGCTATATTCCCTCACACACCCAGCGCTGAAATAAAGGATCTGCTTTCTGAAGCTCCAGAACGAGTCTTAAGAGAGTTTATTTGCCGGCATTTTCGGTATCAGCACGGCTGGGCTGGGCTGGGCTGGGCAGGGCACCCCTGCGGGCGCCGCGCCGTTACCCCAGGGGGAAGACGCAGCTCCCGCGCCCGCTTCCCTCGACTGCCGGTTAGCGAGCGGCCGGGGCAGGTCGGGGGCAGCCGACCCCGGCCCATCCGCCCCGGTAAACGCCGGCCGCTGGCACCGTGCGGCTGCTACGTACAGTGAGGCCATAGCCGCGCCGCGCCTCCCCACTAGGGCCCGCGCCAGCCCCACCCGTGGGCACGCCCTCCGCCGCCAGCTAAGGCTGTCTCTCCGCGCTCGCTGGCGCCCCGCAGCCAATGGACGTGCGTGCGGCTGAGCGTGGGGGAGCGTCGTAGCCAATCGGCGGGCGAGAGGCGGGGCGTGAGGGCGCGCTGCAGCCAATCGGCGGGCGAGAGGCGGAGCTTGTGGGAGCGCCACAGCCAGTCGGCGAGCAAGCGGCGGGGTGGGTGGGGGCGTTGCAGCCAATGGGCGGGCGCGTGGCAGCCAATGAACGGGCACGCGGCGGGGCAGGCGGGAGCGGGTGGCGCGCGGCGGGGCCGGCCATGGAGGAAGTGTGGGGCAAGTTCGTGTCGCAGAAGATCAGCAAGGCGCGCTGGCGGCCCCTGCCCCCCGCCGCGCTTCAGCCCCCCGACCTCTTCGCCACCGGCTCCTGGGACAACGAGGTAGCCGGGCGAGCCCGGGGCGTGGGAGCGGCGCCGCTTTGCGCGTGGGAACGGAGCCGGGGCTGCCCGTGAGCCCCACCCGTCCCTACGGTCCCTTGATGAACCTTGGTTGGGTCCCTAAGGAAGCCAGGGGTCGCCCCCCGGCTCGACAGGGTTATCCCAGGCTATTGCTGTAGCGGGAAGGCGGTGGCACCCAGGCTGGCTTGTCCTTTAGGACGAAGCACTTTCGAGTAAAAGTTGTGCTGTCGTTTCCACGCAGGATAACAGGATCTCCATTTGGTCTGCTGGAGGTGTTGGAAATGCGGGCCTCAATGGTGAATATCAAGGAGAACCTCAGCTGCTGTGTGACATCAGTCATGATGGGGATGTTATGGACATGCAGGTAAAACAGATGCATTGAACAGGTCCTTGGTTTCCGAGGGAAATTAAGTCATAGTGAGCTGTTAGACTGCTGAGATTGGCAAAGTCAAAAGAAGGGCAAACCCGACCAGTATGAGGTCTTGGCTTTGGTTGTTTTTGTACTGTACCTACCAATAATTTAGGATAACCTCAAATCAAAATTGTCATCTTAGTGCTGATATCAACTAATAGCATGCTTATTATCTCTCTTTAGTTTTTGGATCAAGAGAGAATCGTGGTTGCCTCATCAACAGGAACTGTAACTGTATTCCGTCATCATCAAAATAACCAGGTAAGTAACTTGCACTGACTTTAAGCTGCCATTCTGTGTAATACAGGTTGCTTTGGTCTTAGCCTAAGATTGCTTGAAACTGCTAGAGCAAGACACATCTGTGTATCCAAATCAATTTTTTTAATGTGTTAGAAGAAGCTTTGGCTTTATGCATAAACAAAATCAAAAGGCATTTTGCATACGTATGTAATATGAGAACAGAGCCAGACAGACTGATGTACCTACTGGTATTCTGTAATGAAAACAGTCCATTCACTGAAAACATACTTTAGGAGTTTAGATTGTTTTGGAGGAGTGGATATTAATTGACTTGCACCTGCCTCATTAGAGTTTTTGCATTCTTGAACTAAATGACTCGTTGAATTTATTTCTCATGAGTGTCATGTGAGGGAAGATAGGTGCGCTGTATTGTTCTGCCTTGATTATAAATCACTAAAAATAAATGCATTATTACTTTTTAATATATTTACAATGACACAATAAAGACTAATAGCTGTTATTATTTTGGTGTGGTACATAAAATAAACTAAATTCCTTGCAAACAAAATCTGAATCTGACCTTATATTTTGAAAGGCCTCAGCGCTTTTTCCTTAGCCTAGGGAAGACTGAAAGGATGAGTCTAGTGAAAGTCATTTCACAGTTCATAAATAGATAGTCTTCTTTCTGATTTCTAGCTCATGTGGAAAGGTGCTTCAGAGAAGAAATAATATTTCCTCCAAGGGTTGTGTGCTCAAGAGTTGAGAAAAATTTAGATCTCTGGTTCTTATTTGCATAGGTGGTGCTTATTCCTGTGAGGTAGTGTGGCTCTCTTGGAGAGCTCTGGTCTATCAGGATCGCTGTCTAACAGCGGAATTTCATGTCTGGTTACTACTTAGACTTTATCTGCCAGTCAGTGGTGGGAGAAAGCCCATTATCACGTGGATCAAGACACATCTTGTGGTGGAGCAGCGTGTACCGGGGTCATCTGCAACAAGCCGGAAATTGTCACGGTCGGAGAAGACGGTAGAATAAATCTCTTTATAGTTGACCAAAAGGAAGCAGTAAGAACTATAGGTATGTCAAGTAATTGTTCAAATTAGTTTTATTTAGAGTTGTTTGCTTGGTTTTTAGCTTCCCAAGTGATAACAGTAACAAAAAAAGTCAGTTGAGAATTGAATTAAATCTATCAAATTGAATGTGTTTGCTTCAGATTATTCCTGTGCTCTTCCAGACTTCAGGTATTTGAAGTGTAGTTCAGAGGTATTTCTATAGTCATTCAGATGCTTGCAAAGAAATGTTTTAATTAAGTGATGGGGAAGTTTTAAGCCTCTGTAGGCTTCTGTTTCATCAAAAAACTGTTACGTACTATGACAGTACATGTGAAATATGGTATAGTTAGATTTCAAGAATTATTGTGTTCAGAGTTCTTCATAACTGGAGGTCGGGGAAATGGTCATTTCAATTCACTACTTGTACTAAGGTTAACCCTCGTGGTGTCCATCCTCAAAACCATCTGTTTCTCTGTGTCTAAAGGAACACCAAGAACCAGAAACCACTGTTTGTACCCTGTTCTTCTGCCAGATAGCATTCATGGCTTACAGTGATCATTTCTTCCTTAGTGAAAAAGCTCCATATCTCCTAGAATAGATTATGTGAGAGAGTAAGATGTTTTGAGAATAACTGAATTTTGACAGCTTTCACACTCTTCTATAGTGTTAGTCTCATGGATACAGAATACAAGTTTGTAGCATCTGTTGGAAATAAAAGCAGAAATAATTTGAAGGACAGCAACACCATGTTCGATAGAGGCATTACTAAACTGGGACTTTCTGCCTGAAACTTCAGTTCAACACAGCTCCAGTGTTTCTTCTCAAGCAAAATCTTGCCTGTAAAGGATGAAGGCATTTACACGGTGATAAGCCAATTAAGGAAGGAAGTGCTCTGGGATTTCTAGAGGGGGTACTTTTGTGTGCATCGCTGTATATACACACACAAGATAAATCCTATTAATTGCATACAGTCCTTCACTAAAGCTCCTTGAGAATCCCTGTAGGAAACCTTTCTATGCTTAAAAAAAAAAAGGGCAGCAGGGCACGAGGCAGTTACTAGCACATAGCCACAAAACACACAAGAACATTAACTAATTTAAAAGGATTATTTTACTTTTTACTTATCTATAGCTATTAACACAAAGTGTTCTGGTGCAACTTTAAAAGAATAGAATGTTTTTCTGACTCACAGGAAGCAGTTGTCCACCAAAAAAACCCCCCACAACTATATTTTTCTCTAGGCAATTGCTCAGATGCTTAAGCACAGATTTAATAATGTGCAGGATGCAAGCTGTTAGTTTTCTTAGTGCTCACTAGATAGTACTATATGTAAAAATGCTTGCTTTGTACTGGTAGCATCAACCAGTGTTATGGTGTGGTAGGATTTACACTGAGATTTGCTGGCCCATAAACATTTAAGAAATTGCATGTACGTTAATAGGGAAATGTCCTTTTGGAAATGGCAAAGGAAATGTTAAAATAGGAATGGTCTGTAAATCAGTCGGTCATATCTGTGACCTGGTAAGTGGAGCTTACCTAGAGTTATGTGGAAGGGACTAGCACTAACATATTGACTAGAGCTTGTTAAAGTTGGAAAGGGGTGAAAGAACGTCTTGAAAGGTGCTTTCAAGTTCTTCAGGATGGAGTTGTATAGTGCAAGCAGTCCTGTGTACTGGTTCCCAATTCAATGACATCTTAGAATCATAGAACATGTTTTAACATGAAGATAGAACTCTTATACCTCATGAAATACTTATAAAGGAGTAACTCTATTTTTGTTATTCTTTAATGGAGTTAAGGGTATAATATAAAGTTGATATGTTTATAGTCAATCACGGTAGGAAAAAATCTCCGAAGTTACATATGATATAAAAATCTTTTGGTGCCATGAACTTGTATCATTGCTAAATCACTTAGTGTATTCCTGTCAAATTTTAAATTCTTGTGAACTTCAGCATTCAGTAATTTAATATTTCTTTTTAAAGTGTTTTGGTGGGTTTTTTTCTGCTTGGCTTTCATTTAAATACTAGGCAGCAAACTCATTCAAGTACCTGTAACAATGTAACTTCTCTGTCTCAACATGAGACCAGGTTTGTATCTTATGCAACAAAAAAATCAGCTGTATTTTTGGTATGCAGTTACACAAAGAATTTTAAAATACTTGAGGTGAAAGTAGACTTAATAGTGTTTCTCCATCATAATCAAGATGAAAAGTTTATATATAGTAACTGAATGAAAGTATAAGAATATGGTGTCTATGTTATGTCCTAAAGTGTCACCTGAGGGCTGTGAAGTGTTTAACACTAAATTATTCTGACCAAAAGAAGCACTGGAGAAAAGGACCTGAAACAGGAGCTTTGCCACGTAGTTATTAACAAGCAAAGCCTAGTTCTGGTTTTGCTTTAGGGACAGGGATTGATACCACATTGACAGCTCTTGGACAAGGTCTAGAGAAAGCTGGTGAATTAAGTGCTTCTGTTTACAGCTGTTCTCAGCCAGAGTTACTGTTTATTGTGTTAGAAAGAACAGCTTCACTCTGACAAGCTCCTACCTTGCCTCCTGTCAGTAGATGTAGAGCATATAAAGAAAACTCTTAGGAAAACCTGGCTAAATTGATTCCCCCTCTTAGGAACTATAGAAAAACCTTACAGATCAACAAGTGATTCACTGGACCTAATTAAATACAGCTTCTTACAGATTTGTATTGGTAATGTTTGATACAAGAAGCAAGGGCTCCTTTTTCACAGGGTACCCTTGTAACACTTAGGCCAGTGTCATGTGAAGTTTTGTCTCTGCCCCTGGGAGGATGTTAACTATGTTTAAGCAGCTGTGTTCCATTTTCTGAAAGATTATTTTGTCATAATTAAATGGAGACTAGCATTCTGTAAGTTCACCTGAATGCTTTCCTTATCTCTTACAGACAATGCAGACAGCAGTACGCTCCACGCAGCGACTTTCCTTCGCACAAATGAGATTTTGACAGTAAATTCAATTGGACAGTTAAAAATATGGGACCTCAGACAGCAAAGAAATGAGCCATCTCAAATATTTTTGTAAGACCTTCCTTTTTTTTTTACGTATTTACCAAGAAGCATGTGCTACTTTTGTATAATCTGATTTAAATCTTTCTTCATAACCTTCTTGACAATGGGATGATAATTTTTTATTTTTTTTTAAATATTTTTAACTTACAGTAATCAAAAGCAGACTCTGCTCAGTGGCTGAATTACTGTTGTGGCTGAGTGTTGTATTTAGGTGTTCTGTTTTACTATTTAACTTCTGAAAGACTATTGTACCTGTACACTTCATCTTTTCTTTTTTTAAGAAAAAGACCAGACAGCCCTCAACCCAAACCTCTCTTTTCCTAGTTAAATGTACTTTACATCTGTTTTTCTCCACAGGCCTAATATAAAGTTTCTGGCATTTTAAACCTATTTGAATGACAACTTAGTGCATTATAAGGTATTGTGAGAAAATGAACTGGGCTAGATTCAAATCCTGTTGTCTGTGGAATTGCTGTTAATAGGCTATGGTTTAGGTACCTGACTTTGTTAGTGCCCGGTCTCCCTTTGTAACTCTTGGTATATGTTGATTAATTATAGTTATAACAAGAATTTTGGAGTAACTTTCTTATTATTGTAGGTATTTTAGAGTATTATCTGTATGCAGAGTCTTCTCATTCCTGTAAAGCTGTTAGATCTGTGAGGATACCTGCAGGACACAGAACCTGCTGCTTATCCAATTGTAGCTTCATGTTATTGCTATACCTCTCATTTCCAGTAGATGTCATGTGGCTTCAGGCTACAGTGACCAGATCCTGCAGGAATTGAAGCTGAAGGCAATACCGTTACCTTGTTAATCAATGCTCCTATGGATTAAGAAGGAGAAAATAGAAACTGAATGAAGAATTAATGTTTGGTTTGGTTTTGGATTTTTTTTTTCGCTTCTCCTTTGCAGGACAGATGACCGAGTTCCACTGCACTGTGTGGACAGGCATCCCAATCAGCAGCATATTGTGGCCACGGGGGGCCAGGATGGAATGTTGAGTGTATGGGACATCAGGCAGGGTACAATGCCTGTGTCCCTGCTAAACGCTCATAAAGCAGAAAGTAAGTATCTGAAATAGAGGGGGGAGAAGAAGGTAGTACTTGAGAAAATTTTGAATTTCTTCAACTCCTGATAAAAAATTCAGGTGTTGTAGTAATTGTAGAAAACAATCACATAGATGCCACTCCACGTGTTCTCATCCAGTTGGCTTCATTTTGTTCCTTCTTGGTATATGAGACTGTTCTTACGCAAAAGTCAGCTCTATCTAAACTAAAGCTAGAATTCGTAAGCAGTTCTTCGAGTCATTAGATGCATTTTATCAGCATGCATATATTTCTAGAGGGGTACATATATTAATAGTAATAGAAATTGATGCTGTGGTATGGAGTTATAGTAAAGCAAGAGTGCAGTTACTTACAAACTTGAAAATGTGAGAAGGAAGGGAAACTGCAGATGGTACAGCTCCATTTGGTGCCTCCACAATGCTGAAAGAGCTCACTTTCCTGGGTACTTTGTATGAACAAGATAGCAATTCATATTGTGCTAAAAATGTCTTGATGCCACAATTAATTTAAGGACTAAAAATATTTCTTGATGTTAAGCTTTACTGACTTAAATACTACAACTGTGGAAAAAGATATTTAAGTCAGTAAGTAGTATGCATGCTGGGAAGGAATGCATGCTGTGTGCAGTTTTAAACTTAGTAGTAAGGAAGATGGCATGAGAAAGTATTCAGAATGCCTGAATTCAGGTAGGATTTTAGCCTTTAGCAGCTTTCACAGTAGTGAAAATGCTCTCTTTTTATTTTTTATTTTTTTCTCTCCTTGGGGAGAGAAAACTGCAGTAAATAACTGAGAGTAGGGGTTTGGGGCTCCTATTCACACACACTTAGAAATGGAACGTATTGGTGGGGGTCCAAGGTCTTGTAAGTGCATGTCTGTATCATCCTTGCCAAAGTGCACTGAGCAAAGTACTTGATACTGGTTCTGAAGTGGTTTTGTTTGATTTTGGTTTGATACTTGCAGTGTGGGAAGTTCACTTCCATCCCTCCAACCCCGATCACTTATTTACATGTTCTGAAGATGGATCTCTTTGGCACTGGGACACTTCCATAGATGTATCTGAAAAGCCATCTTTTCTTCACCAAGGTAAGAATGTTTGTAGTCGTTCTGCACTGAATGTGTCAGAACATTGACTTTAATTATGTTGCTCATGTGACCCAATTAATAACAGAACCCTAATACAGAAAATTAAAAGCCGATTTTGTTTCTTAGAAAGAAAGCCCTGATAAGCACTTCAGGAAAACTACTGATAAGGTTGACAGTGGTCTTTTTTTAATCTGCTGTTCTGTGTCCAGTGTGTGAAATGGCACACCTGGTATTTTGTGTTCACTTAAAACTCATCTGTATATAGAAAAGACACGAAGGCAGCCTAAATAACACATTACTATCCGAGTCCTTGAGGGAGAGAGACACAATTTTATCATACAAAAATAATCGATACGTTAATAGGGTAGTGGAATTATGAGTTTTCCCTTCAAGGTTGTAATTTGAGTGAATAAAACTGTATCCCTTTGTATTGTGGCAGGATTTTAATTAAAGATACAATGCTGACTTATTATAAATATTTTTTTTCACATTCTAGTCACAAAGACTGCTTAATTGCTTAACACTTCAGACTGTAAACAGTGAGGAAACGTTTAGATGTCATCTGCAGCCTTTGGCCTTAAAGTTGCCATTCTATATAGGTAAACAATAGGATAACCAATTCAGGTCGCATTAAATATAAACATAACCTTCTAACACCACTTCAACCACTTGTTACTTTTAAGCTGAATGATAGTTCTCAAACGGTGAGACCTCAGTTTGGATGTCATATGTTATATGGCAAAACCTGAAAGTCAAATCCATGTATATCACTTATTGCAGTGTGAGTAGGGATAAGGGATGGTAGGGAATAATTGTTATTAAAGCAGAGCTGATGCCCCAACTATAGCAAGACACTGTATAAAGAGACTTTTGTTCTCGGGTCTGCCCTTGCTTTAGTTTCTGGCTAGAAAAACTTGTAGATACTTAGACCATTTGTTCAGCGAGATGAGTTCATAGCTGTACTGACCTAATTGTCTTAAATGAGGGCAGAGTTGGTAGCAGGTTTCTGTGATCGCTTCAAGTATTTGGTTTTCTTTTTAAGTTGTCTTCCCCTCATTTATCAAAGAGGTGACATCTATTAACTAATCTGAAAACTGATGTAGATATAAAATGATAGTCCCATTATGTCTGTCCCATACCTACTATCTTTCTCCAACTTCTGAGAATGTATAAACTAAACTGGAAATTATTTCTCTCTTCCCTCTTTCCCTCTCCTTTCAGGAGGAAGAAGTACTACCTATTTTTTGCACAGTACCGTTAACCAGTCTGTAGTAAGTTCCTTGCTAAGCAATGATCCTACCAAAGACCGCATAGAAATCACCAATTTAGTTCCAAATCAGACTTTGTCTGTGAATACTTTAGATGTTTTAGGACCATGCCTGGTATATGGTACTGACGCAGAGGCTGTTTACGTGAACAGACAAATTTTTGCGTGAAACAACACCCATATCCCTTTGAAGCACTGGTCACCTTGACTACTGGGAAATGTTCATTCTTAACAACCCTCTTTAGTCTGTTACCAGTGTGTTGGGGAGAGGGTTATACCTTACCCCTGGTACTGCAGAAGAAATGCACCTGAAATTGTGAAAGCTGTTGCTAATTATTGATGCTCCAGGATGGGTAACTCATTTCTTGCCTGGTGCCTGTTCGGTTTTGGTAAGCAGGAAGGTAGTCACTAGGGCAAGATGTTTTCTCTAAACTGATATCCATAATACGCATGCACATACAGAGTGAAGAAAAGGTAAACCCACAAATTTGTTTTTCCTGTAAAGGTATTTTTCAAGTATTCTAAGGCCAAACTATAGGGTTCTTTGAAATTCTTTTTATGTCACCTGAGAGATACGGGGGGGGGGTTTATCTGATTTTTATATATATTTAGGGGACATAACTTTTTATGTTAGTTGATGAGAATTGGAAATTAAAAACTTGAAGTTGTGAAATGTGAAAGGTTCTGTCTGCAAGGATCTTAGCATTTTATTAACATTATTTTGAGTTATTTACAGCTTCATCATTGATGCTGCAGGCTAAAACTTGATAATGTGCTTTTAACTCTTGCAACATATAGTTATAGTTTTATACATGTAAAACTATAACCATATAGTTAAGAGGTCATAACTGACAGATGTGTTAGCTGTGTTTCAGGTATGAGAATTAAGACTTTCTAAACTTGAGACATAGTCTTTGTCACAAACAAAATTTCACATCTGGTCTGTTGCAATCTTTGAAATGTTAAATTTTATGACTGTACCTACCTTTGTTGCAGAGGACCCTTTTTCTTTTTAATAAAAAGTTTTGCACAAGAATACTGGTCTGGCATACAGAGTTACTTCAAATGTTTTTTGGATGGATCCTCGGGATACAACCTAAGGCAGGGGTGTCCAACATCAGCCTGTTCCTGCAGTGT